>CAHIKZ030005610.1:1222500-1242500 GCA_903632075.3 Acanthosepion pharaonis
CTGGGGTAGACTGTTCTCGTTACACATCCCATGCCTAATGGATGTCAGTTATCAGTTATCTCCTGTTTATTCCCCCTCCCCTAGTTTTCCACCACCTTAACCAGATATTGAACTCACACTCTTTTCCTGCCACTGGATATAACTAACGCCTTTATCCATTGTGCCATGTGTCCTTGAGAAATATAGACACACAAGCAGAGAGAGAGAGAGAGAGAGAGAGAGAGAGAGAGAGAGAGAGATGTGTGTGTGAGTGTTTGTTTGCATATTTTTAATTTATATGTGTGTGTATATATGTGGAATTATATCTATATATACATATATATAAATATATATATAATTTTCTATAATTTATATATATATATGTATGTATGTATATATATATATATATATATATATATATATATATACATACATACATACATATATATATATATATATATATATATATATATATATATATATATATATAATGATTGTTTTTTAATATAAAAAAAAATATATTAAAAAAGCAATTATAAAAAACAATTATAATATTATGCTCTACTGTTGTATCGAGGACTTTTTTTCAAAATAAAAATATACGCTAAGAACACTGAATTATAAATCTCATTTTTCTTTCCTATTATTTCACTATATATATATATATATATATATATATATATACAAAAACATTTTACTCACTACTAAGATGCAACTTCGTTTCAATGCATTTCAATTGCACCTCGACTGGTGAGTACCAAAAATGGTTGCATCTTTGTGGTGAGTAAATTGTTTTGTCTATATGAATTACTCCACTTATCAGTATCGAGCCCTCTTTTGGATTAATGCTGTGAACTTTAGAATTTATATATTATTTTCATTCTCATTGTATATATATATATATATATATATATATATATATATATATATATATATATATATATATACAAAGAAATAATCACACATAGAATTAATCAAGTATTAATGCGATTATTGGCGACATCCATCGCTAGAAAACATAATATATGCATTAAAATCGTGTTCATCCATAGTGCGAGTTTTGATCCTTGTCCTTATTAAATCAAAAACTTGAGACGATATACCTGTATGTCGACCGAAAGATGTTTTTTGAATATCTGCTATTATTGACGGTTGTGTTTTTTTCCTTATTTAAAAAAACAAAACACATGCCTGATGATGAATAGAAGACTATTCGTAAGTACTAGCATTTTAACATCAAATAAACTGAAAAACTACAGACAACAAGTTTTTCGACAAGGATCAAAAACTCGCACTATGGATGAACAGGATTTTAATGCATATATTATGTTTTCTAGCGATGGATGTCGCCAATAATCGCATTAATACTTGTGATTAATTCTATGTGTGATTATTTCTTTGTATGTAAATCACATGCTGCCTAATGTTTTATATATATATATATATATATATATGTATATATATATATATATATATATACCATATATACATACATATATATATGTGTGTATGTGTGTTTGTGTGTATGCATGTATGTATGTATGTATTTATGATAAATATATATATACAAATCTCATTAAAGACTACTGCCAAGTTACTATTAACATTTTTATTAAATTTTTCTCGTATTCGTTAAACTAAAGTGATTTCGTTCCTGACATAGTGCGTAAAAATTCTCCGAATGATAATTACTTCTGACCGCGTTCGACTCTTCCATTAAGGACGTTTATTTCTTTAAGTTTAAACTGAACTAGATTTTTATATATGTTTATCAAGTGATGCGAATGTTTATCTATTATTGCACGGTAAGGACATTGTAGCTGTGATCATCGTTGATGTTATTCTGTATTGGTTTTTGTCCTTTTTATTATTAATGTTTCCATTGTTTTTAGCTGTTTTCTACATGCGGATGAGGCTATTATACTTGTATAATAGCCTATAATAGCCTTATACTTGTATAATAGCCTCACCCTCATGTAAAAAAATAAATAAATAAATAAAATAAACTGCTGTAATTTGCTTAAGAAAATTTTCTTTTTACATTCGGAATAACTTTAGCCTATGTTATTGAAGTATAAGATTCTCTTCCCCTGAGAACGTGTTATATTATTTTATGTTTTCCTTGTAAAAGTAAACAATTTGGCGTGAAATTCATTAAACATTTTTATGTACGATATTTGGCCTTCCTACTTGGAAGTTAATTTAACATTTTTTACTTAAAATTCGTATCATTATCTATAATTTTTTATTCGTAAATACAAATACAATAATGATAAACCTTACTTATTTTTGGCTAATCTGTTTTGCGTGTTTCTATCAAATTAAAATATTCGTCGAAGTTTTAACATATTTCTCATACCGAAATATAACATATTTAATTTTACTTGATTTAAAGAAATAATTTATTAATCCCATTTCTCTAGATTTTCTGATTCCAAAGGTTACAGAATCTCTTCCAAGACTTTTAATTTTAAAGTTTTGTTATGCTTAATTTTTAGAACTTTTATCCAAACATTTTTTCTTTGATTTTTTTTTCTGTGAAAGTTACTTAAAATTGTGATTATTTGTCACATAAAGTGAATTATATTTTGTTCTCTATGATATTGTCATTCATAACAAAAAATATATTGCTGATAAAATTTATTTCTTATGTGTAATCACATTTTGTCTTCCTAAAAGTTATTTTAAAAAAAGAATGTCGAATTTTAGTTAAGTTTACCGTTGAAATAACAAAAGCAAACGAGAGATTTTATGATGCAAAATTAATGAAAAGTCATTTATTAAGAATGTTATGTAAAGCTGATGTCGTATTTAAATTCAATAAGTCTAATTCGATATTTTAGATATTGTGTTTTTCTTTCTAAAAGGTAACATTTTTAAAATTACGTTGAATTTTAGCTTAGCTTTCCGTTTAAAAACATAGAATAAGAGCAAACGTGAGATTTTTTTATTATAAATATAAATAAAGATTATTAGATTGCAATAAAGATTCATTTACCAAGTAAGTTGTTATGAAAAGCTAATGTCTTAATGAAATAAAATATATTTTAATTCGTTATTTTTAGATAATATTAAAATTAGACAAGTTTTAGTTGATAACACCAAAACATTATACAGGACACAGTGTTAAAAAAAGACTCCAATCGATAGCGGCCCGGATTGAGGAATCGGAGAATCAAATCCCAGTCGAATCCATCATCATCATCATCATCATCATCATCATCATCATCATCATCATCATCCTTCTTCTTCTTCTTCTTCTTCTTCTTCTTCTTCTTCTTCTTCTTCTTCTTCTTCTTCTTCTTCTTCCAAATAGTTAAATAGCAAGATAGACTGGGTTCTAAAGCCTTGCTTGGCAACTGGTCTACCGCAGAAATAAATGACAACCTCGTCAGTCATGTATCGAAAGTTACATGATCGCCTAAGCTAACTGAATTTTGTATGGAAAGAGAAACAGTCAGCATTGAGAACTTTACAGTGAGTCCCCCGGCCACTAATAGTTAGAATCCGCGGTTAATTGCAACCCACTAAAAATGCTTATAAGTACGTATTTTGATTGTTTAAAACCCCATATGCCTTAAACTTTCATCCTAAACACTTCAGAAATATTTCAGACCCTTTTAAAACATTTTTGAAAAATAGTATTGGTGACCATACACTTAGCGTAAATATTCTTTCATACGTACAATAACCATTTTTAATTATGCATAGATCGACACAACCATTGAAAATACTGTATGAAATATGTGTAACAAGACATAAAATATAAATCTTAAAATATTTTCTAAAAACAGAAATGTGATGATCCCCCCAGACTTATCATAAGCCACTTTTAAGACCCCATCCTCAATCCTTAACAAAAACAAAGCCCAAGCACTACGCATGTTTTTGCGTTTGTTTTTTTATAATGGAGATGTACAATTCTGAGAATTTTTACCACAAAAATGGACTGTTATATGTTTTAAGTCACTTAAATTACAGGAAAATAATACAAAAATATTTCAAATATGTTCTGTCAAAAAAATACGCGAATCGCGGAAGTTCTCGGCGAATAATTTGTACATATGTTCTTCAGAAAAACACGTGAATATTCGAAGTTTCCGCGAATAAAAGGTACATATGTTCTAAAAAAAAATCCGCGAATGCTTGAAGCCCCGAATGCAGAAACGTGAATAGGCGGGTGCTAACCGTATATCAAGTTAATAACATAATTAAATTTAATAAATTTAAACCGATATTTTTAGATATTGTAAATGAGGTGTACAAATTATTAACTATAATCCTGCTACTAAACAACTCATTTTAAGAGTCAATGTTTTTCTGTCCCTGTAATCATAAAAAGTATATTTATGATGAAATAAGTCTACATAACAATAGTTACTTTGTTTCTAAAATGAAATAAAGAAAACAAAAAGTTACCTTCATATTTATTTTGTTTCATGTCCAGTTTTTCTCCCAGAATTCCTCTTTCTGATATAGTTTGTTTCATTAATATAGGTTTAATGTGGATAACTAATTCAAAGATTAAAATACATCTTTAACAGGATGACAAGTAATGGATCCGAAGCTCCGCTAAATTATATATTACTTGTAACAGGACGTAAATTAGGAAAAACATCTACCAAGATAAAGTGGCTTAAGTTTTCGAGACAAATTAATTATAATCTTTTCTACTTGTTTCTTTGAATTTCTTAAGCCGACTCGAGCAGTGAACTCTTGTAAACAAACCAAAATTAAAAAAATCTTTGCTCCCAGTGGAGCGACGACGTTTGAGATAGACCTCCAGCTCACGGTGTGAGTTGCACTCTGAATTGGCCTTAAGTAAAGAACGCCATGATAGAAAGTAAGAAAAGCAATTAATGAAATTTTAAATCTAATAAATATATATAGAAAAAAGATTACAAAATGAATTTATAAAAATAAAATTAAAAAGAAAGTTTTGAAAAAAATTGGGAGGCTGAAATAAACACACAAAAGAAAGAAAGAAAGAAAGAAAGCAAAGAATGAAAGAAAGCAAAGAAGAAAAAAGAAAGAAAGGAAAAAGATTGCGAAACAAGAAGGAAAATAAAAAGAAAGAATTGGAAAAATAAGAAAAATGGAATGCAAAAAGAAAGGAAGAAACAAAAGAAAGAAAAATAAAAAGAATAAAGACGAAAGAAAAAAGATTGCGAAACAAGGACGAAGATATTACAAGAAAGATTTATAAAAATGGAAGGATGGAATAAAAAAAGTAATAAACAAAATGAATATATAAATAAATAAAGAGAAAAAAAAAAAAGAGAAAATTTGAAAAAAGGAAGATTTGTATGAAGAAAGAAAGAAAGAAAGAAAAGAAAGAAATTTGGAAAAAAGGAAAAAAGGGTTGAAAATAGGAACGGTTGTATAAAAAAAAAAAAACAAACAAAAAAGAAAAGAAAGAAAGAAAGAAAGAAAGAAAGAAAGAAAGAAAGGAAAAAGATTGTGGAAAGCATTGGAAAATAGGAAAGGTTGTATGCGAAAAAGTAACAAACAAACAAAAGAAAGAAAGAAAGAAAGAAAGAACGAAAGAAAGAAAGAAAGAAAGAAAGAAAGAAAGAAAGAAAGAACGAAAGGAAAAAGATTGTGGAAAGCATTGGAAAATAGGAACGGTTGTATAAAAAAAGTAACAAACAAACAAAAGAAAGAAAGAAAGAAAGAAAGAAAGAAAGAAAGAAAGAAAGAAAGAACGAAAGGAAAAATATTGTGGAAAGCACTGGAAAATAGGAACGGTTGTATGAAAAAAGTAACAAACAAACAAAAAAGAAAGAAAGAAAGAAAAAAGAAAAACGAAAGAAAAAAGAAAGAAAGAAAGAAAGAAAGAAAGAAAAGAAAGAAAGAAAGAAACGAAAGGAAAAAGATTGTGGAAAGCATTGGAAAATAGGAACGGTTGTATAAAAAAACAAACAAACAAAAAAAAGAAAAGAAAAAAAAAAGAAAGAAAGAAAGAAAGAAAGAAAGAACGAAAGGAAAAAGATTGTGGAAAGCATTGGAAAATAGGAACGGTTGTATGAAAAAAGTAACAAACAAAAAAAAGAAAGAAAGAAAGAAAGAAAGAAAGAAAGAAAGAAAGAAAGAAAGAAAGAAAGAAAGAAAGAAAGAAAGAAAGAAAGAAAGAAAGAAAGAACGAAAGGAAAAAGATTGTGGAAAGCATTGGAAAATAGGAACGGTTGTATGAAAAAAGTAACAAACAAACAAAAGAAAGAAAGAAAGAAAGAAAGAAAGAAAGAAAGAAAGAAAGAAAGAAAATAAAGAAAAACAACAGGAAGACGGTCATCGTTGTTGACAAGAACAAACTTCGCATTTAAAAAAAAATAAAATGAAAACAATAAAAGAAAGAAAAAGAAAAGACAAGATGATGAAAGGATGTGAAACGGAGCTTAAAGAGGATTAGATTGAAATTAAGACAACAACATGACCAGAAAAATAATGTGGTACAAAGAAACGCAGAAAGAATTGGAATATTTAAGAAAATGGCAAAAAGAAAATATCCCCGACATTTTTATCTACTCACATTTTGGTAGCGAGCGCGTTATACCCGAGAGGAAAGTCTTTATCGAAACAGTGTTCTCCCAACTGCGGATTGATATCGTCATTCAACATCAATATGATACATCATCCGGGCGCAACAAAGATTGTACTATGAAACGTTTGAGAGAGATATCTCCTGCCTAGCGATGTTTTTGATATCTTCATCATCGGTTGTACGATAAGCGATCATAAACATGGAAAAAGAAGATGAGTGATGCATCTCCACTGCAAAAACAGAGAATGAAGACAAAACAGAAAGATTGTGAGAAAGGACAAAGAAAAACAAAAGTGGATAAAATAGAGAGACATTTAACATAAAATAATTCTTAAAGAAAAAAAAAAAGAAATGCCCGGAGTTAGTCATTTGAGATTAACCAACAAAATTCTGGGATATAACATTAATATTTTTCTCTTTGTCTGAATTTCTGAAACGAAGTGATTTTAATTCACCCGGCCTTGATTCCTCGTGTTTTTATTTTTTATTTATTTATTTTTTTTGCTGGGAGGAGGGGGTAGCATTTATATTTTATTACTGCGTCACGGAGATTTTTGTCTCAAGCGTTTGTTTTGTCTGAATGTCTCAGATGGAAAAAGAAAACGTTTCTATTATGCATCAATACTTCTTTTATATATAACATTATGCATCGATACCTTTTTAAATGTAATTACATGATAAACAGAAGACCATATTAGATTCCATCCGATCAGTCAATTTCAGCAAACCATATTCAATAAAAATAAAAAAAATAAAAATTTCTTTAAACGTGTGATCTTCAGACCAAACTATCAGTATATTAGAAAACATTAAAAAAGCAAGAATGATGTTACATACAAAGAAAAAGTGACTGTAACGTATGTAACACCAAAATTATCCAAATCGTATGAGAGCAAAATTATCCAAATCGTATAAGAGCAAAATTATCCAAATCGTATAAGAGCAAAATTGTCCAAATCGTATAAGAACAAAATTATCCAAATCGTATAAGAGCAAAATTGTCCAAATCGTATAAGTGCAAAATTATCCAAATCGTATAAGAGCAAAATTGTCCAAATCGTATAGGAGCAAAATTATCCAAATCGTATAAGAGCAAAATTGTCCAGATCATATAACAGCAAGGGAAAAAAAAGAAAAGAAAAAAATCTACTAAAGTAACTGAGTTTATTTTTTGCATATTTTTGGATAAGACGTTACGTCATCTTGACACCATTTGTCATTTGATTCACTGAAAAATTACTCATCTAGAAAGAGAACAGGTTAAAATCGTTTTGTGTCAGCCACACTGTTTTCACAACTGCGCAATAGTGAGAGGAAAAAGATCATTCAAGCCTTCAGTAATGGTACCAACATTCATACACTGGCTTCCATCTTCAAAGTGCATTTAAGAATCATTAAAAGAACGGTGAATAAGTTTAAAAAAAGAGGGAACAGTAGAGAGGAAAACCGTATCAGGAGGTCACAACAGGAAGAAAGATCATCATTTCAACTTAGAACTAAATAGATTCTTATTGTTCAAAGTATAGTCCAATAGTGTTATAAAAACCTCGGAGAATACCAGTAAGATATCTTTAATCATTTCTAAGATACAATGGTTCACATCTTACTCTAACAATTGAACAATTTAGCTGTTGCACGATTCAGACAGTTTTTCTGTTACACCCGATATATAAAAAGCAAGCTAGGAGAACATTAAAAAAAATAACTCTAGCTATAGCGGAAAACATTACTGTATATAAAAATCAAGCTGAACATAAAGCAAGAAATCCCAGTCGGGAAAATAACCTCCATGATTCCAGTAAGAAAACATTTCAGGTAAAAATAACGAAGGAATCCTTTTATAAAAAGTAACCACCACATAAACGAAAACACAGTAACAGTGTAACTGAAATTTCTGGGACGCATATAATGAGGTAAGTGGGTTCGGAGAATTTGACAATCACAATACATAGAGAAGGAAAAAGTGGCAGAGGAAGACATCGATTAAGCTAATTAAATTAAATGGATGGCAGAACAGAGACTGGGCAGTATAGTAAGGGGACAAAAATTGCTTAGGGGTATAAAAGATAGGAAGTTGTGGAGAGCCTTGATCTACCAAGTCCTGAATGGACGCATCATAGAAAAGAAGATTACGTGTATCACGCCACTGGACCCAAGCTCTCCACAAGACCTGCCGTTGGTCCAAAATGGTCCAGTATTACACGTTTGACACAAGTCTCCGATTACCAATGTCAATCCGAAGCCACCCTCCAGCCACGTTGTGATTGTTTTGATCTTGGAGAGTGGTCAACAGATCGTAGAAATCCGGAAGCTCTCCGTTGTTCCACCTGCAAGTTCGCTGGGTGAGAATCGGGTTAGCAGAAAAAATAAATATAACCAAGTCGATTCGATTTTGAAAGGACAAAAGTTCATATATATATATATATATATATATATATATGAACAAACACACACAAAAAAATAATTCTTGTTGCATAAAGTTAAATGTTTCTTGTATGTGAACAATAAACAAACAAATACAAATACTTCGAATAATTTCGGCAAGGAGAGATGTAGCCTTTGTTTTAACTCTTTTTGGTTTGTTCTTAGCCCAACTACTATTATCTTCGATGTTCGCATTCTCAGTAGTAGTAATAGTAGTATTATTATTATTAGTAGTAGTAGCAGGAGTAGCGGTACTTAGATGTTAAAGGCGGCATTTCGCTTCTTTGCCCTCAGCTTCAGCAACACACAGCGGACGCTTTATTTTCAATCTCAGACGAAACCAAAACTCTCTACCTCCTCTGGTTGGCTCGCCTCTTTATTAAGGGAAGCCCTCACATGTTGCAGACTAGTGACGTGTCTGTTTTTCTAGTACAACTCCGAGTGTAAACTATTTACTTTTTCATCGATTGGTTTCCAAGGTTCACAACAAGACATTCCTGTTTATCACCTTGCTATTAATTATTCTGTCGCTCTTTATAAACTACAGCGATTCTTGTTTTAAAAATAAATTCTAGATTAAAATATCCTGAATTTTAACTTCGATTCTTATAGTGTCAAAATCCATTTCTTTGTTTAAAAGTTCCAAATTATTATTGTTCCAGTAATTTTCTATTAATAATCTGAGATCCTTTGTACATTTACAAAAAGATTGTATTTCGTGTTCTAAATAAACTTTCTGTAACATTTACATTTCAAAGTCTTTATAGCATATTAACATCTTGGCAACTCGAAAACGCCTCTCCCTCACCTGGCGTCCTCCGCTTCACAGCACTCCCTCATCATCATTACTACTATTTCAGGGATAACTGTTGAAGGATTTGTATCTATAAAACGCAAAAGAAAAATCCTGTAATGGATAGCTACACATAATTTTTGCCTTACCAGTTACGTGATGTTCCCAGAAAGAGATGGAAAGTACTTGGAAAATAAAAGTGATTTTAAACTGTTACAGTGCATTTCTTTCCTCATTTGATTGTAATATACGGAAAAAATATTCGTGAATGTGAAGGGACTATGATAAAAATAAGCAGACATAATGTTTGTAATTGATTCAATCAGACATATATATATATATATATATATATATATATATATATATATATATATATATATATATATATATATATATATATATCAGTGTGTGTATATGTGTATGTTTGCGTGTGTGTGTGTGTGCGTGTGTGTTCACTACTGAACCCATCCTGGTGGCATGTAAAGAATTTCGTGTCAGTGAAAAATTGGTGAATCAACTGATGGCTCATATGTATGCAGTGAGAAATCTACTTATATGTGCCACATCTTTTCCGGGCTTATACGATGATTACTTTCCACGACTTCCTTCCATTATTATTTTATTTTATTTTATTTTTTTTGCTTTAAATACTATTGTCCTCATCTTTGTCGCTATATTTATTACAACGTTTCGGCCGCTGTACGCTCCGGCCTTCTTCAGGTGGTTGGCATGTCGAACTGAACTCTTTATTTCGCTCACTGGGGTATAGTGTTCTAGTTCCACGTGCCATTTTTAATGGATGTCAGTTATCAGTTATCTCCTGTTAATTTTACCAGGCACATGGCACAGTGGATAAAGGCGTTAATTAGATTCAATGACAGGGCCCAGAAAGTATGAGTTCAATACCCGGTTATGGCAGTAGAGAACTTTCAGAGGGAAATTAACAGGAGGTAACTAACATTCTTAAGATCGTTTCGCTACATAGTTTAAATAAATCCGTTGACTTAATGCATCCTTCTGTTATTCCAATTCGTGGTTGTTGCTTATCAGTGCTGAGGTTATTGACTCTTTTGTCGTCACTAAACCACCGTGTCATGAATATTTTGTATACTTCCGTTATTAACCAAAGTCGTTGTTTTTTTCTTTGATTTTGTAACGCTAAAAACTATGGTTTGTAATTAAGTCATCTTCATTGAAATCAAACTTCTTTTTCTTATTTTTTTTTTGATTAATTTGCAGATTATGACCCACGCTCCGTTTGCAATAGAATTTTTCCGTATACTTACATTTACGTGCAAATGTACATGCTTCACTAGAAAATGACTTGATAAATTTGATAAAATGTACTTTTTTGGAGTTATCGATGGTAAAAATTTCGATTCATTAGCTATAAGTGGAATATTCCCTTGTCTTGATTATTGCGCATGCAATATAGCTTTCTTGCACAGTAATTGAGATAAGTTGAGACGAGTAAAATCATTAAAAATAAGGCCTTTAACTAAGTTCTTCTGCGCAAATGTATGCAAAAAAACGCCACTAATGGCTGCCACCAACGATGCGAATGAATCCTAAATTTTACTGCTGATAACTCCAAAAAGGTAGATTTTATAAAATTTATCAAGTCATTTTCTAGTGAAGCATGTACAATTCCACCTAAATGTAAGTATTCGGGAAATTTTTAATACAAATTGAGTGCGGGTTCTATCTCCAAACAAATTAACCTTTTTTTTTTTTATACAAAGTTTTAGGTTTTCGTTTAAACAATTTTTTAGCTTTAAAACTGGGTTGAAATTATTGATTTTGCTGATAAAAATAAATACTAATTTTAAAATTGTAGTTCGGTAGTAATTAAGGATTTTTTATCGCAAAATTTTCCTTTCTATCCGTTCATGCAAAAAAAAAAAAAAATGTAAAAAAGAAAAAAAAAACATAATTTTTTATTATCATAACTAGATTTTTAAACTTTGGGGTAAAATATTTTTGTTTTTAAATGGAATGGCAGTTTATTCTTTTAGAAATTATATCACCGCAAATAAAATAAAAATATTATTAATAAAAATATTATGAAAATAATAATAATAATATTATTAAAATTATTATTAATAAGATACGTCCATTTGACGTACTTTTGAGAGGAGAGAATATGTTTTGTTTAAATAAATCGAAACTTTTTTAAATTTCTAATTAGCATTTTTAAAATGGAAATTAGTTCTAATTTGATGTTGATTTTTCAAAATTATTTTTTCAAAATATTTTTAATATCTCATATATTTATACGCATACAACTTAACACGTTCTCTTATAGTTAGAAATACCTAAATCTACCATTCGTTCTTGCATTATATATATATTTGCCACATCTGATCTATTGCTTTTGCTACGTATGTAGAGATTAATGACAAAATCCAAGAAGAATCTGCAATATTAATGGCCCTGACCTTTTATCTCGGCTTCAATCACTCTCCCTGTGCCTTTTCTACAAATATTTTCATGGCAATTGTTTTGATGAGCTTTCCTTTTTGTGCTTCAATTTAATGAATTTATGCGCAGTACTAGATTGGCAGTTAGGTCTCATAATTTAACTGTTTAAATCGTTAAATATAACCGTAGGTTCTATAATAATAGTTTATTCTTTCGCACGTCTTGCTTGTGGAACACTCTGATTTCTTCTTGCTTCTTGCTAAGATCTTCAAAAATTAAATGCAACGACTATTCATAATCTGCCTTTTTAAATTCTGTCCTTTTATGGTTCATTCTCCTCAATAACGTTTGGGTTTATTTTCTTTTTTTGTCCAAAATATCAACTGAGAAATTTAAAATTTAAAAATAATTATAACAGAGTGCGTTCACGCGTGTTTTTTTCATTTCTTTTTCTTTTGTCCGTTATTCAATATTTTAAAATTTATAGACGCTCATAAATATTCATCAGATTAACTGAAATGTTTAGGCATTAGACATTAGATTACGTCACTTACCATCCATGAAAAAGAATATATATATAATTAATCTCTCTTTACTTTCTTTTTTGTTTAAAGGAAATGAAAGCAGGAAGTATATATATATATATATATATATATATATATATATATATATATATATATATATATATATGCCCTTCCTGCTTTCATTTATATATATATATATATATATAATATTCTTTTCGGGAATGAAATAACTAACAAATAAATATTTGTAAAAATAAAATCATTATATTTACCTTGATAAAGCCCGTCGGATGCATCGGTTAAGCGGTTAAGACAAAGTATAGTTCATATATATATATATATATATATATATATATATATATATTGTGCATTTAGGCAGCAATCTTTCATTTATACATGTTTCATTAAAGGCGACGGACAAAGTACTAAGATTAAGCTTTTTAATTAATTTTTTCTCGTGTTCGAACAAGTGTTTCCTTTTTGGGGCACACAGTGTGTAGAAACTGTCCAAATATTCTATAATTCGGAGCGCTTTAGGCTATACTTTTAGCCATTATAAAGGACGGTTTTATTTTTTTCAATTATTTGGGTGTGTGGATTGTGTGTATGTTTTTAGTTTTATGGAGATGATTTATTTTCCGAACACATCACATTGTGGCCGTGTTCGTAGTTAACATTAATTATTGGATTTTTCATTTTTGTTATTAAGGCTTCCATTATTTTAATTTTTTTTTTTTTTTACATGTGGATGAGGTAATTATGTTTGTAATTCTCCTAGTATGTTTCGGATGGAGTCTGGTAAGTTCGTGTTTAAATGGATTCTAATAACGCTGTTGTCAGACAGGTGTAACGTAAGACCTATGGATAGGCATGTAGTCGTGTAACTAAATTAAATTGAAAGAAAATGAAATCATCCTTGATAATGGCTACAAGTATAGCCGGATGCGCTCGGAATTACAGAACATTTGAACAGTTTCTACACACTCTGTGTCCAAAAATGTAAACACTTGTTCGAACACAAGAAAAATTAAATAAAAAAGCTTAATCGTAGTACCTTGTCTATCGTCTTAAATGGGACATATATATATATATATATATATATATATATATATATATATATATATAGGTATATATAGATGTGTGTGTGTGTGTGCGTGTGTGTGTGTGTGTGTAAATTAATTATAACTTTTGAATACAAAAGATGATTTTATGAATCAGACGAATGTTCTACTAGTTTTCGTTTTGTTTCTTGGAAAAAAAATGCCGTAAAAGCCGAGACAAAAAAGACGCCCAAAAGAAAGTCATCTGCCGGAAAGAAATTATCAAAGGACATCTGTTAAAGGCGACTGACGTATGCCATACATCGTTGAGTAGAAAAAAAAAAAAAAAAAAAAGAAGAAGACAAAGACTAAAAACAAATAAACAAAAACTGGGAAAATAAAATAATAAAATAAGAGTGGAAAATATCCTGCGTGAAACAAAAGAAAGAAAGAAAGAAAGAAAGAAAGAAAGAAAGAAAGAAAGAAAGAAATACTAACAAACACTTCACCGTCCAATACTCCAGTTCATACATACCCCGGGACACCTACTTTCAATATCGACACAAGTTGAAGTACAGCAATGCACTATTAAGAGGTGACCGTCCCAAACAGATGTTATTATACGAGACGTCAAGTGGTCAGATTACATAAGTGGACACGGACACGCAACAAATTATATATATATATATATGTTTGTGTGTGTGTGTGTGTGTGTGTGTGTGTGTACGTGTGTGTACGTGCGCGCTTTAAAAGAATATAGAATCCGAATAAAAGTTGTAGAAATATGACAAAATGCTAAAAGCTATCTAATGACAGTGAGTTTCGCCTTCGAATGACAGGTTGGCGTCTTCAGGTCAGAATCAAAGACAAAGCTGACTTTTTTGTCTTAAAACCGTTTATGTCTGTCTGGTTTTAAACTAGCCGACCTCAGAACAGAATTCTGCTATCAATTCTTTCCTTTTATTATGAATAGAATTGTTATTCTTTCTATTCCATTATTCGGAATAGATTTTTTTGTTATCTCTATTCCATTATACTGAATAGATCTTTGTTATTCTCTCTATTCTCTTATTCTAAGAGATCTTTGTTATTTTCGCTACTCCTTTATTCTGAATGGATTTTTGTTATTCTCTCTATTCCATTATTCTGATTTATGGCGCAACCGTTTAAACTCGCGGGGATAATATCCAGAAAAGAACAGGCCATATCTTTGATTTTACAAATGCCACCCTACTTAAAAAAAAACAAAAACAAACAAACAAAACAAAACAATAAAAAAACAACTATTTACGTCGAAAGTACTACAAGGGATTATTAATAAATATTTTACCAACTATAACCATTCGGCACAAACATTATAATTACTTCACCAAGTTTTATTTAATCCATTTTTAAAGAATCTAGCGTATGTTTATCTAAAACAAACAGCGTGTACATTACAAGGCTCTCGAAAACCACCAAATATAATTTCTATGACATACACACACATGCACACGCACACACACACACAAACAGACTTTCTCTCTCTCTCTCTCTCACACACATAGTATTGAAACATGAAAGCTTTAGTGTAACGATTTAAAAATGTTTTCATTATAATCTCTTATAAGAAAAATATAATAATAATAATATATTGCTCTACTTTGTATTGAGCAATTTTAAAATGAAATGCTATGAACAGCAGGTTTTAACTACATCTTTTCTTTCTCTCATTTGTATACATACCTACATATATATATATATATATATATATATATATATATATATATATATATATATATATACACACACACACAAACACAAACAAACACACACAAACACACACACAAACACAAACAAACACACACACACACACACACAAAGAAATGACATCAATCGCAGATATGTACACATCATATATATATATATATATATATAAATGACATTAATCGCAGAAATGACATCAATCCGTTATAAATGAGTGTATGTGTCCATCAGATATGTACACATCATATGAGTCATAGTGTGAGGAATAGTGAACTTACATACATGTCGACCCTAAAATATGGCTATGGGAGATTCCTTCGGAAGCACATCAACAGGTTGCTAAAATCGACAAAAAATCGAGCACTGCATGGCAAACCAGGATGAATATACAAGGATGATGCAAATTTTTGATTGTGTCCAGAGAAGTCCGACATTTTTTAAGCACCTCCTGTCAGAATTGAACCGGTGCCGTATGTCAGCAAAGCGACAACTGAACTCAGTTTATAAGAACCACTGAGATTCCGTTGTAAAAATATCACTAGACTGGTAAGAGGACGGAAACCGAGCACTTCGTGAAAGACTTGGATCAATGGATAGTATGAATCAAATCAGCAACTGAGTTGAAATGGTGATGGCGGATGAGCTGTGAAATATGAAGGAAAGAAAAAACGGGATTAAAAGGTGGGAAATAACACGGGATGAAAATAATCCAACAAAAAAGTCGAAAGCGGATGACGTTAAATGGAACAAGGAAAAAAGAATGCAAGATGAAAAATGGAGGAAGAATATGGAATATAAACAGGATAACGTTTGTTTTCTTAATGTTAAATGAAGGAGAATTGTATGAAAGTGAGTAAATATAAAAGTTCGATCAATATCGATTAAATATAAAAGCAGAAAGTAAGGCAAAAGAAAATAACAATGATAGAAAGAAAGGAGAAAATTAAAAAAAAGATCATCAAAATGTAGCAAAGAAGAAAGAAATGAAAATTGCACAAAAGAAAGAAAGATAGAAAGAATGAAAGAGGCAAATTAAATGAAAATGGAATAAGGAAGAAAAAAAATGAAAATTAAGAAAAAGAAAGAAAAAAGAAATAAAGACACAAGATCGATAAAAAAATCAGTAATAAACTAAAATCTAAAAAGGAATGACGACAAAAGTAAGACGAAGGAAAACAACAGAATGAAAGAAAGAAAGAAAGAAACAAAAAAAGAAAGAATGAAACAATCAAGACAAAAAAGAAGCGAATTATTAAAAATCAAAATAAACAAAAAAGAAACAAACGAACAAAGGAAAGAATTATGTTAAAAAAGTAAGGCGAATACTGATAATTAAATAAAAGAAAGAAAGAAAAAAAGAAAGAAAGAAAGAAAGAAAGAAGAAGAATAGAATAAAATGTAAGAAGGATGGAAAGAAGGAAAGAAGAAATAAAAAATTATTGCAATTAGTAAGAAGAAAAGAAAGAAACGTAGATAAAAGGCAGCAAATGAATTAAAAAATGAAGAAAAAAGAAAACGAAAGCAAAAGAACGTAAAATAAATCAATAAAAAATAAAAATGTAACAATTATACAAAAGTACAAAGAAAAAGGATACAAAAAAAGAGGATAAGAAAAAAAGAACGAAGGTAAGAAGGAAATAAAAAAAAAGAATTAGAAAGAAGTAAAGAAAGAAAACGAAAGAAAAATGAAGAATAAAAGAAAGAGGGGAAGAAAACAAAGAAAATAATTTTAAAATATTAGCTAAAAAATTAAAGGAAAGACGACGACAAAAGATGGATGAAAACAAAACAAGATGGAAGGAAAGACTGAATGAATGAACGAAAGTAAGAGAATGAAATGAAAAAGTAAAAAGAAATGAAAGTAAAAGAAAAAAGAATAAACTGAAGGAAAGAAATGAAAACAAAAAAAAAAAACAAAAGACACAAAGAAAATGAAAAATACAAGAAGGGAAATAGAGGCGAAAAAAGAAAGAATGAACAGCCCATTGCTGAAATAGAGGAAACAATAAAAGAAAGAATGTATAATCAAGAAAAGGAATGAATGAAAAATTCTGTCGGAATCAAAACTGGAAGAACACAAGTGAAAACAAAAATGAGGAAAACTTGAACGCAAGGCAAAAAATAAGTGGGAAATATCAATGAAGAGAAAACAGTTTAAAGATAGAAAAAGTTGAGATGATAAAAATGGAGGAAAAATATAATGAAAAGGTGTCAGAATGATTCAGTAATGTACATTGTAGAGACGTCGTCTTTTAGGATCTTGTATATCTCCCCGGGCGACCACTTGAAATATCCTTTAGTCAGTATCGCAAGACAAAAAAGACTGTGATAATTACATGCAAACGAAGAGGAATAAGTTGGGAAATGAAGAAAAAAAACATTGAAATCAAAAAAACTCATAAAAATTAAAGAAAAATACACACACACATTATTATATATATATATATATATATATATATATATATATATATATATATATATATATACATATATATATATATATATATATATATATATATATATATAGAAGTACACACACACATATATATATATATATATATATATATATATATATATATATATATATATATATATATATATAATGATACAATATGGTAATCCGTATGGAATTTCCAGAGGTATATAGATTCAGGGGGAGAACTCTATGTCAAAAGACAGGGCAAAATTATTATTAATTAAAGAATATCAAGCACTTAAAATCCTATAGGTAATAATTTTTATTTAACGAGGGCTGTAAAAACAGCAGCTCTCAATCTTCCAGACCTATAAACAAATCCCAAATGAAATGGAAAAAAATATTCCTCTCTAACATTCTCTGCCTTTTCCCACTCTCTAAATAAGATAGTAATATCTCTTGTTTTTAACCCGGAATATTTTTTCAATTTCATTTGTGATTTGTTTGTAGGTCTTGAAGATTGAGAGCTGCTTTTTTAAAGCTCTCATGAAATAAAGATTATTACCTATAGGAAATGATTACTTATAGGAGCTTTCCTCTTTGGTACCTCGACTTTTATTTATACGCTGTACTGCAAGGATTTTCCAAAAGTCACCAGACATTTGGCCGGACACGTACACTGGAAAATTTGCATGACATTATCTTCCATAATTCGAATAATAAAATTTCTTCATAATATATTGTCGCATGCAGAAATATGATTCCATTTGCTAAATAAATATCAAATTTACACACCCTGCAAATTATCAGCTCGGTCACCTAATTCCACTTTTGAAATTGTTAGAAATAACAGTAAGTTCTATTCTAACAGTTTCAAAATATTGTTGATTTATTAAAGAATGCCATGTCAAATCCGTGAATTTGTTTTCTCATGCTAAGTTTAGAAAAAAACAACAACATTTACATGAGATTCACTATTGATTTTATCCATAATGTTGTTAAAGTTCTTCAAATTTTATCAAGAAAAAATTCAGGTTGGTTTGGTTTGGTTTGGTTTGGTTTGTTTCATGGCATATCAAACTCAATGAGTTATTTAATGCCAACAACTTTTTTTTTCTTTGGTAAAGTGTTGTTTTCTCAAAAATCTATTTCTGGTAATATTTTTTTGCTTCAAAATATATAGCTGATAATATTATTTCAAAAAATGTATTGCTGGTAATTATTTCTGGTAATAATTATTTACAAAGTATTTTTGGTATTAAAACCTATTTTTACACTTTCATAATGTTTTTTACCTCAGTTTCGTGGTTAACTATTTTCCCATAGCTGGGACCATAACAGGTACTACCACCGCGGATCAGGGTAGTAGTGGGAACACCAGCAATTAAGAGGTGGTTCCACGCTCCTCAACACTTCCTGATCAGAGGCCTTGCTGTTGGATGTAGTTTATCGTCTTACCTAGGACGTGGACAGGTTTGGAGGTTAACTATTTGCACATAGTTGGGACCCTAACAGGTGCTATCACTCTGGGTCAGGATGGACCTGGGAACACCAGGTGGTTCCACGCTTCTCAAAACCTCCTGATCAGAGGCCTTGCTGTTGGACGTAGTTTATCGTCTTACCCTGGACGCGGATGTAGTTTATCGTCATATCCAGGACGGAAATCTCAAGTTGATGTCAAAAGTTGCCGAAAAACATTGTTGATTTATTTAAGTTGGAATGATCTATTATGGCATGTTAATTTGTATTTAGATACATTGTATTTATTATCAAATTTTCTAGTTGAATTGTACACCTATATTTCATATGATCCATTATGTGCATAATTAGGTTACAATAAGATTTGTATTTTATATGAATACTACATTATGAAAATTGACATGTAGTAGAGTGTGGGAGGCGTATCATAGTTTCGGGTTTAGCATAGTTTCGGAGGGTAACATGAGACTTTTGCACCGGGCCCTGAAATCTGTTCTAATGATTTCTCTCCTGTCCTTCTCACTTGTGGAACTCCCTCGGGGTTTCCATCTTTCTTGTCATCGAAAATCTTTAATAATTTAAATGCAACATCAATCGCCACCATTTGTCTTCTCCTTGAACTTCGTTCTTTTATTGT
>CAHIKZ030005610.1:1247500-1392500 GCA_903632075.3 Acanthosepion pharaonis
TTAAATCGCGCGTTTTTCTAAGTGTTTAAAAATATTGAAAGAGTTACGTGAAACATTTTGCTTCTTAACATTAATAAATGTTGGCATGAAATAAGCTGATATCAATAAAAAGGCGGCACTTCGCCAAAAATTGATTGACCAGGGAAACTCGGGAAAGATATCAGAATAATCAAATTGCAAATACCCCTATCAATTATCCGCAGGCTATCTGAAAACTCATCAAGCATTGACATTTTCAATAACAAAAAAAAAACAAAAAAAACACCATAGGACGAAGCACTAAAAAAAAAAGTGGGTACACACAACAACTACAATACACACCTCCACAACCAAAACGCAAAAACAGAAAAAGAAACATTATCTGGTTTAATCCACCATGCAACCAAACCATCAAAACAAAAATAGGAAAGACATTCCTAAACTTAATAAAAAAGCACTTCCCTGAAACAAACCGATTATCAAAAATATTCAAAAGAAATAACGTTAAAATCAGTTACAGCTGCACAAAAAATATAACACAAATAATAAAAAGCCACAACAAAAAGTAACATCCTGCAACCAAGGAACCTCAATGCAACTGCAGAAATAAAACAACATGTCCACTCCCAGGAAATTGCCAACAAACAATATAATATATAAAGCCAAGGTAAGTATAAACAACAAAACAATGTACTACATCGGTGCCACTGAGGGTCCATTCAAGAAAAGAAAAAACAATCACGATCTTTCATTCTCCACAGAAAATACTCAAACAGCACTACACTATCCACATACATATGGCATCTAAAAGACAGAAATATTACAGCAAGAATAAGCTTGAAAATATTGAAAAACGCACCTGCCTACAACAACATTACAAAGAAATGCCTACTTTGCCTACACGAAAAGGTAGTAATGATTTTTCATACCCAACAAAAGAAATTACTAAACATAAGATCAGAAAAAATTTCTAAATGCAGGCATAAAAGCAAATACCTTTTATCAGAATTTATTACCATTGCCGCATTGTCCACAATTACTACGGCACACACAATTACCATTACCATATCAGTCCACAATTATACTTACTTCTCCTTTCCCCAGCAAAATTAATACCACCGCATAAATACGAGTAAGTATTACAAATTGGAGTTTCTACCATTTACATATGCGCAATCGTGAAAAACAAGCAAATAACCGGCTTTAAAATAATATGAAAACAGCTTTAAAAATTAAAAATAATAGCAATTTTACCTACCATAGTCTTACACAGACCTCGTCATACTTATATACATGTGTGCGAGAAAGCATTATTCAGCTGGCAAAACAGACGAACGGTCTGCGTGCTGACACTGCAACAGACGAAAGTTATTCGCTGCACAATCCAACATTGAATACAATGACCAAATATATGACCGTATGTACGCCATGACACAGGAATAAGCATATATGACCAGTCCCACACTTTTTACATATCGTTATGATTGTGTGAGCTCCAGTGAGTGAGCGTGTGTGTGTCTGCATACGTCAGTGAGCGAACGTGTGTATATGTATCTTTACAGAAGTATGAGTGGCGTTCCGACGACAATTTTTCCTCCCCTACTATAAAAACACCGATATACACAACCATATTTAAATACAAAATTTAAAAATTAATCAATTTGCCTGACGATCGCAAATAGCGTGAAACCTAGGGCCACAAACTCACATCTAAACTAAATATGTTACCTCTATCACCGATTCTGAGCGCTTTCCAATAAGTACTGCGTATATATAATATATAAAAAATATATATAAAAACATCGATATATATATACACATTTTATATATATATATATATATATACACACATTTTACATATATATTTATTTATATATATTTATATACATGCGTATATATATATATATTATACATACATTTTTACACACACGCATATATATTTATATACATACACATTTTACATATATATATATATTTACATACACACACATTTTATATATATATATATATATATATATACATATATTAATATTTATATACGCACACATTTTTACACATATATATATTTATATTTATATACATACACATTTACATATATATATATATATATATATATATATATATATATATATATATATATATATATACATATTTTACATATATATATACAGTGCTGTTCGATAAAAGTGACTCACCTGATTTTTTTTTACTAAATGTTCTCTTCTTCGATGAAACGAAAGTTGAGCTAAATTGAAAGGATAAGCGATCTAAAATCCGAAGTAGCTTTGAAAGCTCTTTGAATTTAGCAGTAAGTACTGTCAAGCATCCGTTCAATATAATGTTGTAGAGATACTTTTCTTTTCATGAAACTGGTTTCTAAAAACCTATTGAACAACCCTCAGGAGCGAGCAGTACGAGAGAATTTTAGAGTCTTGTCTGCTCCCTTCTGCTGAGAGGGTGCAAATCGACCCCAACAAGCTCATTTTTATGCGGGATAATGTTCCCTGTTGCAAATCAAAATTGATGAAGAAATACTTTGATGAGAAGCAGGTGAGTGTTATGACATGGCCGCCCCAATCTCCTGACCTCAACCCCATAGAAAAATTATGGAGCATGTTGCTCGACTGCTTTCTCGAGAGCCTGTACTTTATAATGTTCCATAAGTAAGCACTATATATATATATATATATATATATATATTGACAACATAAAAAAACAAAACTAAGATAAAAATTGAAGAGTTTACTCTATCCCCTGTAAGAATTGACATATGGAATAAATACGACATTGCTCGAGCAATTTAAATAAAAGATAATATGAAGACAAAAAGAATGTTTTACACTCATGCATTATTTGTTTACCGTCATGAGTTTGAGCATAAATTTTGATTAAAAAAAAATGTTACTGTAATTAAAAGAGAAAGCAATTTACTAAGACGCAAGTGTATAGAAAGTGCTTTGATGGCTAGATCATCCAGGGTGAATTTACTTCCAGGTTCTTAAAATATTTGACCTTACTTGGCCGGCCTACTCTTATCGTAATGTGGGATATTTCATAACAAAAGTGATGGAAATATAAACAAAAAGAAAAAAAGGAACTAATTGAAATCGGTTAAACTATATACACAGAATACATATTAAAATCAAATAATTGTAAATGTAAAATTACAGCGACCCCTCTCCTTCATGTACATGTGTAATCACATGAACGTAAACATCACTTTAGTCCCATGAAGTCCTAAAGCACGAAACGTGTTAACGACAAATATTTTCCACTTTGTCATAGACTAACCTCCTAATATATATATATATATATATATATATATATATATATATATATATATAAGTGCGTGTGTGTCTGTGTGTGTGTAGTAAGAGAGAATGAGAAAGAGTGAAAGTAAAAAGCGTGAAGAACAGAGAGAATGAGTAAATCAGACAGATTGACAAATGTTATATATATATATATATATATATATATATATATATATATATATATATATATGCACACTTTCGTACATAAGTCAGTATTTGAGTAAATCCCGTCAGTGCTGCTTGTCACAACATGGCGTCAGCAGATGGCCGTTACACTGTTACAGGTGCTCGGGAGATGAAAACACTTCAAAAAGTTAGACAAACTGTGAATAAACACGTTAACACACACACGCGCGCGCATTCACTCACATACTTACACATACACATACACGCACGCACACACAGATATATATATATATATATACATACATGTGTATTCGCATTCACAAGTCCCAACCACTCAGCCCCTGCACAACAGACGGCCTCCATCACCCTTTCAGCCCACTGGTGACAAACACAGTCACCTTTTTCTAGTGTTTTCATTATATCTCAACTCAACCCCTGTTGTTTATGCTATCTGTCCGCTCCAGTTAGTGTTTCTCCTTCGCTCACACTTGTCTCATGCAACCTCTTACCTCACGCACCGTCAAACTACAAACACCTTCCTTTGACCTACCGATCTCTACCCCACCGCATACCGACTGGTGTTTTCACCTCTCCCACAAATGTCTGATGCACTTCAGTCGACATTTAAAAAAATGAATTTTTTTTTTCTCCAAATACCTAATCTTTCTTTTTTAGAATATATTGAAATTTTTAGATAAATCGCTTTTACTACAATTATCTTATGAATATATTTGCTTCATTTTTTCTTTCATTCCAACACGATCAGGTTTTAGGTATATTATTCTTTTATTACTAGTTTCATTCCCTCTTATTATTGATCCTTAAAGAAACTAGACCCTTGTGCAAATTAATTGAAACAAAAAGAATAATTGCGTTGCTATTTACTTTTTTTTTTGTATTTTTCCAATGTAACATGACACAATGCACATGTTAGTATTTCGTATGTCCATTCCACGACGTCGTTCCTTGCAGATTGACCGCAGATCCTCGAATGGATTTAAATCAGGAGAGTTTCAGGGCCAGTATATAGTGCATTAATTTTTCTCACGGGTAAGGCTTGCCAGTGTGTTCCTGCAGCGTTACAAATTTTCGTACGCTTCCTTAGAATTACGTACATTGCAGACAATGGCTGTAGGACAACTAATCGATAGTAGAGACAATAGTGTCTGGGCAGGATAAAATATGATGCAATCACGAATGACGCAATATTTTTCTAGACCAAACAAATTTCATCATATACCCCGACAAGAGATTTATATTACTGCACACGACTGCAAATGACATAATCTGACGAAAAAACAGAAATCGATTGCACCCTGTCACTCAGTGGGTGTAAAACTGACCGTAAGGAGAACGAAAGGAAACTAAAGTATTTGTTTCAATTGAGTTGCGCAAGGGTGTACTTCGATAATGCTTGGTGTACTTGCTATCACCCATACAATGAGAATTTCTGTTCCTATCAGCAGAAGGGCAATGGACGATCTGAGTTTTAACAGTAACATAAAGTCTTTTGTAGGATCTGTCAGTTATGCAGATAGTATAGAATACAAATGAATGGTGTGAATTTTCACTATTAACTATATCGACGTGGACATGAGGAAGATATCGTTTTTGCCACTCAAGCATATACATGTAGCATTTTACATCACCAATGCACACTCTCCTGATGGATGTAGATACTGATCGATAGCGAATAGTTTCTAGAAAATACGAGTGTCGGCTGAAAAGTTCATAGGCTCACCAAGATATAAATGCAAGCAGACACCTAGCTGTTGTATATTAGTACATTGGTGTCTCACATACATTTATATGTTGGTCAGCCTATGAACTTGTTGGTAGACTAAAAAATATGCAAGTATTTCAGAATACAACAGCTAGTTAGTCAGCTATTCTATTCTGTTGCATTTGCATTGGCTTTTTCTTTATCCACTGCTGTGTCTACTTACATTTATATCTTGGTCAGCCTATGAACTTTCCAGCCGACCCTCATACAATAGAACAGAAGTATTCTCCGAATGATTAAATTCACGGATAATATCGAAGAATCTAAACATGTATCATAAACACGTATCATAATATATCGTAAATTAGAATGTATCATAAAACATGAAACTAAACATATCGAAGCATCTAAATATGTTCAAAATGTTAAATCAAATTTTATGGTAGAAAGAACGCAACACTTTAAGAAATATTTGATTAGCGCAGTCTTAACTGATTTGTTTTTACGGCTTATCAACCTTTTACAGGTTATTTACAATCGTCCTCATCTTTGTTGCCATATTTATCACACCGTTTAGGGCGTTGTACGCTCCGGCCTTCTTCAGGCGGTTGGAATGTCGAACTGAATCCTTTTATTTCGCTAGCTGGGGTAGACTGTTCTAGTTCCACGTGCCATGTCTAATAAATGTCAGTTATCAGTTATCTCCTGTTAATTCCCGTCTTCAAGTTCTCCACCGCTTTAACCAGGTATTGAACTAACCCTCTTTGGGTCTTGTCACTGCATCTAACTAACGCCTTTATCCACTGTACCATGTGTCCTTGAGGGTTCAGTTCGACATTCCAACCACCTGAAGAAGGCCTGAGCGTACAACGACCGAAACGTTGTGATAAATATGACAACAGAGACGAGTATGATAGTCCGAACAATGTAAATAGTGTATATATTACCTCATCTCAGAAATATAGACATATACTTTTACAGGTTATTTAAAGCCTGAAAATACTTCGAAATTGTAAAAACTTTATGGGGAGAATAATGATTTACTGATAATCTCCTACTAATTAACCCATAGCTGGGGGAAGAAGAGGTGGATTCATGCCGTCATACCATTCGTGCGTAAGTTGATATCATGAACTAGACTGGAATTGATATCATGAACTAGACTGGAATTGATATCATGAACTAGACTGGAATTAGAACTCAATTCTCCGATTTCCAATCCATTACACCAGCTGCACCTTCAAACTTACATCATCTGGTATTCACAAGTGGTCACCCATCTAGGTATTGATCAGAATCGATGATGCTTAACTTCGGTGATCGTGCGGGAATCAATGTTTCAACGGAATATGTCCGTAAGTTTCTACTGTAATAGTAATAATGCCGAGTCTCTTGTGATAAAAAAAGTATCAATAATAAGAGGGATTAAAACTAGTAATAAAACAATAATATTTCTAAAACCTGAATCGATCCAAAGGGATTAAAAGTCAAAACGTAAAACTAAAAACAAAATAAAAGTAACTGGTGAATCTTACCTGCATTTATTATCGGTTGGCGTTAATCTTAGCTGTATAAGATACACTGATGGCACTGTGTTGATGGTAGATTCGGAAAGAAATCTACAGTAGATCATAGACAGAGTGGCAGAAGACAGCGGGAAAAAAAGGACTATCAATGGCAAGAAGATGCAGAGTATGGTAAGACCCACCCCACATCACCACCTCCAAATGAGGCGTCCTGGGAAAGACGATAAACTACAGTTTTTGATCAGGTTTTGTGGAGTGTGGAACTATCTCTTAACTGCTGGAGTTCCGGGACGGTGGCACCTTTTTTTGTTCAAAACTGTTTTTGTTCAAAACTGTTTTTGTTCAAAACAATTTTTGTTCAAAAACGCTATGATCGTGCAAAAATAGGTTTTAATAGCAGCAAAACATTTTTAGAAAAAAATTATTATCAGCAATACATTTTTTGCGTTGGTCAAAATCAGTTACCGTCCTGAGTAAGACGTTAAACTACGTCCAGCAGCAAGGCCTCTGATCAGGAGGTTTTGAGGAGCGTGGAACTACCTCTTAATTACCGGTGTTCCCAGGTGCACCTTTACCCAGGGTGGTAGCACCTGTTAGGGTCCAAGCCATCGGCAAATAGTTAAAAATTATTACCAGCAATACAATTTTAAAGGAAATATATTACCAGAAACAGATTTTTGACAGAACAAAATATTAACAGCAATAAAAAATTTTTGTCGGTATTAACCCATTGAGGTTGATATGCCGTAAAACAAAATAAACCAAACCAATCTAAACCAAAGAATACATATTCTATTCATACGAATCAATCCTAAAAATGTTGTCGGCATTAAATAACCCATTGAGGTTGATATGCCGTAAAACAAAATAAACCTAAACCAAACCAAAATCAATTATAAATATATTTGGGCATTTGGACTTGTGTCAATTTATGTTTTCTTCTTCTTAATAATAATGGTGTTATATCACTATTCATGTTTTTAACTTAAAAGTTGACAAACAACATTAATTACCAATAATATGTAATGTTTAAGATTAACCTGATATATATGTTTTTTTCTTAGACACATTGTACTTCATCTTATATGGGCTTCAGATATGACAGGCTTTGTGATTTTGGTAAAACCTCTTTAAATTTACTTGTCATCCATGTGACAAATATAAATATGCCATTTGGAATCAAATTTCCATAAGATAGTTCATTTGAATTTAATTTTTAATAGTTCAAAGAATTCCAAGCAGAACGGTTGGCCCTCACGTATATTCACCTCATCAAATATTGTTCTCTTTGAAAAAAGTTTGTGCATTAAAATTATTACGTCTAGAACTGTATGAAGATCTAAACCCGTCATTTTTATCAGTCTTCGACATTTTCATTTTTTATCAGTTTCGCGTTTTGCATTTAGATAACATAATCATTTATATCTATGTCCAAGGACTGATCTTACGACTTCGAGAAAACGAGACAAAATATTTAATCCCCAAAGCCATGATTTTAGTTTGATTTCTTTTGTTTTTTACGGTTTATCAACCTTTTGCGAGTTATTCAAAGCCAAAAAATATTTTTGAGATTGTATGAACATTTTGGAGATAGCAATGAATTTACTTACTATTTAACCCATAGCTGGGAACAGAAGAAGTGGATTTATGCCTTTCCAAAAATATTTGCGCGTAAGTTAATATAACGAACCCGCACATCCAAATTACACCACCCGCACATCCAAATTTACAACACCCAGTATTTCAAAGCGGTTACCAATCTAGGTACTGACCATGCTCGTTTTTTTTCTTTTTATTTTATTTTAGTGATCGTATGAGAACCGGTATTTCAATGTGCCAAGAATAATCACTGAGATAATGAAAATCATAACATCGCTAATTATATATCGATTCCGCAGCCCGAATCTCCATTTTGATATTACGGCAGCAGGAGGCATTACACGATATTTGTTAGCGAACATAGGACGTTTTACCATAGCAACGAAATATCTCATTATTAAATAGAGGAGATAGAACCTGCTTACATACTGCTTTTCTATACTTCCATATTAGTTTTTCGTGTTTATTTTTACTTTTAATTATTCAAACATTTTTTTCCTGGCTTTTGATAAAGTCTAATTTAGTGACCGCCATCAGTTTCCTAACCACGTCCTCTGTAATCTTGCCCAGGAAGTGTCAGTGGCTATTTTAAATTTGTAAAAAAATCAAAGGCTCAAGGGGGACAAATCTGAACTATAGATGTGGGTAAAAATAACCGAGATGGGTCATGCGTTATTCTGAAAAATATATTCTACTCAAGACATGAAGAATCTACAATCCGATCACTTAATAGAGTCTCATGGCCGACCGAACAATCCTACGGAAGAGCAACTGCTTAATATCCATACGGCATTTATCTGCTCATCAAGTATTGATTGTAAAATTTTACAATCAAGTCCATTAATGAGTTACTCTATGAACTGTAAAATTTAACAGACAAGTCGCCTGATGTGCAAATGTCATTTCGCAAAACTCTGAGTACGTATAAGATAATTGAATATTTATTTAGTAGTTTTTTTTACTATTAATGTTTTATCCATCTTATTTCTTGATAACGAACATGATAATTAAAAAAAAACCGATTGCCTTTCTAAAATAACCCGGTTGAATTTTTTAAACATAATCCTTTTTTACACACACACACACACACACACACACACACACACACACACACACACACACACACACACAAACACACACACACACACACAAACACACACACACACACACACACACACACACACACACACACACACACACACACATACCTACAAAAAAAACTACAGTACAGTGCAAAAGTAAACGCCTAAGAAAACATTTTTTTAAAAATCCTCGTTTTCTAGATGATCAACAAATCTTACTTAAACTATATAATTATTAAGAAATACCTTTATTAAGTCAATTAGAACCATAAAAAAAAAATTGCCAAGCGGGAATAAAAGATATTAATTCAAATTTAAATGCCTACTAGCTTTATGCTGTTATTTTTCGTAAACAATTTAATCTTTAACCGCACACTTTTGCATACACAATGAGTTTTCTTGTTTGAGTGCAGTATAAACAGCTTACCAAAAAATGAAGACGTGTCATTTTGATTTTTACATATGAACAAAGATTCTTTTCACTGGGAACAACGTAAAACAAAAATACAGAGTGTAAATGTAAGGGTACACATATTTAATTTTTAATTCTTAATTAATATTTTATTCCAGCTTGATAAAAATCTTTGAAAGTGGTTGTAATCCATTTAGCAAATAATTCTTTTAATGAATATATAGTTTAATTATAATGTGTTGGTTATCTGAAAAAGAGACAATAACTTTAAATATTATCTTAGGAATTCACTTACTTTTTCACAGCCACATATATATATATATATATATATATATATATATATATATATATATAAAGCAGGATGTGTGTATGTGTAACGAATGCACGGCCACAATTTTCGATGGATTTGCACCAAAATTTACATGCACATGCTCCAAGTTAGCGGGAAGGCCAAGAACGACTTTGCATCTCCGAACTCCCATCGATAGTGGAAATAATTGATTTTTTCATGTTTCTACGGCAGTTTTCATGTAGTTTGCGGCCATTTTGTACTGGCCAGAGTGAGATCCAATAGCTGGCTGCCACGAATAGGCAGGAAGATTCTACTGGCCAGCGTGAGAGCCAACAGCTGACTGACACGAATATTAACTAGCATGCTAGCATACAAAAAAAATCGATAGCTGCATTTGTCACAAGTGGGAAAAATTTAAATCTGCATGGCACTTTACTCCAATTAGCTCATTCGCTTGCTTAAACTCAATGTTGATTCTGATTCCAACTGGGTTGGGTGTGAAAAAAGTATTTGTTGTTAACATTCTTTTTTCATTCGGTTTTTCCAGTTACAAGTCTTTTTTTTTAAAGCTGATCGTTTTGTGTTCATATTGTTTAGTTCTTTTTTCGTAACAGATTTAATATTTAGTATAGAGCGTAGAAAAAATTCGCATTGAGAGATAGGCAAGAAGTAAGGCATGTAGCAACATTAGCACGGCAAAGGGCACTCCTTTAAAGGCAAGGAGGGGCAAAAATATTTTAAGTCAAGTGATAGAAATTGCTGTATGAGTCGTATTTTTTAATCAAGCACGGGCAACGCCGGTCTAAGCTGCTAGTATATATATATATATATATATATATATATATATATATATATATATATATATATATATAGTTAAACCTAGAGAGCCAGACAAACCTACCAAGGTTTCATCTAAGCGGATTGTCAGGGAATGTATATGCGGAGTGTCTCGAAAATACTTTTACAAACTTTGTGATCGACTTCCTCACATCAAAACATGGACAAAAGTTCATATAAAGATATGTCCGTAAATCCTTCGGTTTTGAGTTAAGTTTAAGGTTTACAGTAGACGTTTTTAAATGTAAAAAAAAAACGGAAAATAAATGTAAGATACAGTCCTAAATATTTTTACAAACTTTGGTTGCGGGTTCCTGGCACCAAACAAGTTAAAATATCCATATAAATATATATCGAGGTTATCGTTGTACCTCAACACAGTATCTCATAACAGAGGTTCAAAATATCTTCCTCACACTTCTTTACACGCATGCACTCGTCGGATCATTGACTGGTGGACCCTTTCAAATACTCCCACAAGGTGTTGAATGGTTTCGCAGGCGCCATGTTACATTGTTGCAACGTTTCTGCTTTATTAATGTCTGTTTCATAAATCCATTTGTTTTAGGTGGCCCCACAGATAAAAATCCAAAGGGTTGAGGTCAGCAACAAAGTTTGGATGTTGCGTTAGGTATGATACAGACTTGCGTCGATTATCATTCGCGCGGCCGTATGCAAAATTCTTATCTTCCTGCTCACGATAGGAATATCCTGTTATTGTTAAACGGAACACTACTGAGTTAACTCACTACTACACAAGCTAAACGTTTAATACAGACTAGCCACAAATGTACACGAATGAAAATGTAACCTCGTCTACGAAACACAGAGCCATGTGCCGTAATTTTGTAAACAACTTAATGACTCAAAAACGAAGGATTCGCGGAAATGTTTTGGTGAGAGGAATCCGTCTCTAAAATTTGTAAAAGTATTTTCGATACACCATATATATATATATATATATATATATATATATATATATATATATATGTGTGTGTGTGTGTGTGTGTGTGTGCGTGTGTGTGTGTGTTTAGGCAGCAATCCTTCTTTCATTCACATTTCATTGAATACGGCAGACAAGGTGCTTCAATCAAGTTTTTTATACAATTTCTCATGTGATCTAATATTTTTTTTTTTTTGATTTTGGATGATAAATTATATAAAAACTGTCCAACGTCATACCTTTTGCAGTATGACGTATACGTCATACTGCAACATGGTTGACACGAAGACTCATGCTACACGTTTCTAATCATAGCTCAATTAGTTCTCATTTAAATACTCATGTAGACCTACTGGACCCTATTCGTAACATATTTGTTGACAACACGTATATAATAGCACCAGTATGCAAAAAAGTCTAAAAATAATAGATGCATTATTAATTAATAAAAAGAAAACGTCCATCAATAATATAAACACAATATCTTGACCGTGTTTTGAAAATGAAAACCTTATATAAATACATACATACAACAATCTGTTTCTAGTTAGCAGTTAATATATTTCAACCTTGAAAATGGGTAATGGTATAGCCGAAGGCGGTCGGATAAAAAAAGAACAATTGGACAGTTTTTATATAATTTATTATCCGAAAAGAAAAAAATATTGGATCACATGAGAAATTGTATAAAAAAAAAACTAAATCAAAAAGCACCTTGTCTGTCATATTCAATGAAATGTAATATATATATATATATATATATATATATATATATATATATATATATATATATATATATTTGTGTGTGTGTCCACAAATATGAAATGTTGGTGTGACCAATAGACTACCTGCTAGAAGATCACAAAACGGTATAATAACAAAATTCAAAGACTAACAAAAAACTAACAAGAAAAAAGGTGAAACTAAGAAAGACGAAAAGAATAAATAACAGTGCTGAATGTATATATATTTATACAGAAAGAGCAAAAAATACTTCACGGCCTCAAGCCTCAACGAGACACTGCGCCAGTCGCTACTTAAGTTTCATGTGTGTGTGCGCATGCGCGCGTCCGCGTGCGCGCGCTCGTGTGTGTGTGTGTTTGTGTTATATATAGAAAAAATGGCGTAACTCTAAATATCAACTTTTGATGTTGTTTTTTCCCGACTTCGTAGTTTCTTGGAATTATTCATTCTTCAAGGGATCTGTTGTTTGAATAAGCTTATTTTCATTTTTTCAATGTTTTCGCGTCGTTTTTAATCCGCTGTGGACACACGCACGTTCATGAGTTTAAAGTATTTTTGCTTTTTTATTTATTTTTTATTTTGTTTACGTGTTCGTTCGTAATTGTCATAAATTTTCAATTGTAAATTTTTCTTCTAAATTAGAACTTTTTTCAATTAAAATTTTTGTATGCATCGTTTGTATTGATGTTGCTATAGTATGTTATATTATTAATTAAATTACAATATTTATTAATTTATGTTATATTATTATATTTTATGTCGTATCATGTTATATTAGTGTGGATTCCGAGATGAAATTCGGTCTCTAATGAATGACAAATGCAAGAATTAAATATAAGAAATTAAATGTATTTACACAATAATACAATGGGTAATACTGTTAGTAAATCCAGGAACGCCGTTAGCCGCAATAATAATAATGTATGTATGTATATATATATATATATATATATATATATATATATATATATATATATATATATATATATATATATATATATATATACAGTCTCGAAGTAGGACTTCCTTAGAGTCTACGCGCTTGTAACTGTCTTCTACAAGCATTACCTCACACTATTACTCTACCTCCAACTCAATCACAATCTCAGTCTTCCCTGTATACTGACTGACTCTTGTTATTTAACGGCAGCAGTCCAAGTAACACTCTGGTCGAGTCCACTTATATGAAAAAGGGGAGGACCCATAACAATTAGTATTAACTTAACTGTTGTAACCTAGGAAGAGTTAGGGTATAACCAACACGGATGTTGGAAATGAAATGGTAATATAACATCAACAAAATACAATACTCGCCATCAGGGTGAAGTACGTAAACCACTTCTAGTGGCGAACTACTTAGCATATTATCCCCCACTTACAATAATGTCTAACGTATTTATGAGGATTGCGACATTAGTGTTCATTAGTAAGGTACGGTATATAACAGTAATAAAGTAAATGTTTGTTAAAATCTTCAATCTCATATATATATATATATATATATATATATATATATATATATATAAAAGAAGAGAAGAGAGGTGCCGCGAACGTTTTTTTTGGTTGTAATATGTTTCTTTTAGAAAAAAATATTATGCTTTATTTTCCATAATTTTACTACACGGGTTTCTGGTCTCGTGACCGTCTTCAGGTAAAATTTGCAGCAAGCAATCTATCTATCTATCTATATATATATATATATATATATATATATATATATATATATATATATATATATGGGGGCGAGGTGGACGATCCCAGCGTGCGGCACCTTTGGAAAGTGCCTGAAAACCATACCATTGGTTAACCCAAGCCTTTTGATAGAAATTGGAAGACGAATCTCTTGAGAGCCGTCAATATCTGTTCTAGCACGAAGTCACAAGTAATCGTGACCGAGGGTATGAGTGTGCTGGCCTTGTTCAGATTTTTGATCATGCTAGATAACACGCTCACTCCCAAAAACTGTAACTAAGGTCTGCTCAGCATATCTGCATTATATGTGTGTGTTGAACATACACAAATGTGCCTGAACGAGCATCTGCAATAGGGACTGGCTAGCCGCCCTAGTAGACGGTTATCCTCATATACGAGTGACCAGATTATATATATATATATATATATATATATATGTATATAAATAAAAAGAAAGAACAGTAATAACCATATTTTAAATCAATTAATTTATAATATATATATATATATATATATGAATTTGTGCAGCAAATATCTTTTATACAAGTTTCATTAAAGACAATTTTCAAGGTACTGAGGAGGCACGATGGAGTAATGGATAGCGGCCGACATCGAATTCTAGTCGAATCCATTCTATATCCTTGCTAACACCCTTGGAAAGGTATGAATCCTCGTCTTCTCTCCCCGGGCAACTCGTCTACCGCAGGAAGAAATGGCAGCCTACTGCGGGAAAAAGACTACCTTGTCAGTCATGTTTCGAATGAGACATGATCGTCTAAGCGTGTATCACGCATGGCCCATACGTGACAAGGTACTACGATTAAGCTTTTTATTCAAGTTTTCTTGTGTCAGTATAAGTGTTTTTTCCGGACACAAAGTGTGTAAAAACTGTCCGAGTATTCTCTATATCCGACCGCTTTCGGCTGTTGTATTAGTCATTATCAAGGATTTTGTTTTTTAGCCTGAGAATGAAGATTTTTATATATGTGTATCTATAGTCATGGGAATGATTTTTTTTTTTTTTTTCCAAACGCGGTCAGAATATTGTGGCAGCGTTCATTTTTCATACTCTTGAGCGTTGGCCTTTTCCTTTTTTTATTAATGCTTCCATTATTTTTAGCCTTTTTTTACATGCGGATAAAGATTTTATAATGGCATTTTCTACGAATATTGTGCGCACGGGTAAGTTTTTTTTGTCTATGTTCAAATGGGTCCTAATTTAGCAATGTTCGGAATGATGTAATGCGATTCTTCTTGATAGTCATGCAGTGGTATGTCTAATGAATATATATATATATATATATATATATATATATATATATATATATATATATATATATACCCAAGTATAGGATTGGTGTATACGGAATAAATTCCAATAACCAAAAAATACTATTCTGAAAAGAGTGCTCAATACTGAGTATAGCAAATATAATTCATTCGAAAATTATAACATAAATATGCTATAAAATCGCTACAAAAATAGCCATTTTGTTTCAACACTTCTGGTGTCTTATCAAGTGATAAGACACTTAAGATACCAGAAGTGTTGAAACAAAATGGCTACATTTATTGTGATTTTATAACATATCTATGTTATAACTTTCGAATGAATTAAATATATATATATATATATATATATATATATATATATATATATATATATATATATATATATATATATATACTTATATATATATATATTATTTATATATATGTGCGGTACTTATTGGAAAGCGCTCAATATCAGTGAGATATTCTGTAACAGCCCACGCGGTTAGATGTGGCACAAGGCCAAGTTTATTGTGGGGTATTCGAACCCGTAGGGTCGGTTAAAATTACAAACTTCCATACAACTAAGTATATATATATATATATATATATATATATATATATATATATATATATATATATATACCGATAGTGTTTAAAATCATTATTGATACAGACATCTAAATGGTTCAAAATATTGATTGACATAAGCATCTATACGATTCAAAGTGACGATTAATATATACATCTAAAGGGCCGTAAATGACGATTGATCCAGGCAGCTATTAAGCTTAACTTAATACAGCACAAGGTTAAAAATGTGGGACAACCAGTTCAAAATACACTCATACAGAGTTAATGATCTCCGAGATTAGCTTGTTAACCAACACTCCATGGCAAAGTGCTCTGGTATATTTGCATCTAAATGTGTGCTCATGTGTGATTGTGTATGTATATGCATCCAGTCCCGGTAACCACAGATATACGTGCATCTTTTTGCTATGTTTGTTTGCTCAAGTGTACTTGTTTGTATTATATATATATATATATATATATATATATATATATATATATATATATATATATATATATATATATATATATATATATATATGTAAAACGAATGTAAATATGTGTTTGTGTGTGTATGTGAGTGTATGTGTTTTCACCCATCTGTCAGGTGGCCGTGAAGTGTTGTAAAGCTTGAAGCTTTGAAACTTTCGACGCCTACGTCAAGGCACGTGTTCTTTTAGTCGGAGACTTCTACTGAAGAAGGTAGATGTGTTGACCATTTGCTTAAAATTTTTCTCAAGAACGCCATTAACGTGTACAAGATGAACGTCACTCATCTTGCAAAATCTATCGTGGTTCAAATCCTTGGAAAACTTTTGTTTTGTTTTATTTTATCAATCAACTACCACAATTTTAATCAACAGAATTATGTAAATTGAATAAGAATAGATAAACTGAACGTTTAGATCAATACTAAAGTTCACAGCCCAGCCTTTTCTTTATATTCGCTTAAAAGTCACCAACTGTAAAAATGCTATTATAATTATATGCAAGTAAATAAATAAATAAGGGGAGACGACTCTGTAATTGGTCAAACACCAAGTACATTTAAAACTTTATATTAAGCTAACCTGCCTGTATTTTTAAATTTCTTAAATCATTGCTTTCTTTTGTTTATCCATACAACTTACCTGTGTAGGGTAACGAAGTCCTTAAAATGAAAATCCGTGATGGTAGTACTGAGGTTTTCCAACCAGGGGACCGCTGCCCCAGGGTAGAGATTCCCAAACACAAGATCTGCGTATCGTGAAATAAACAATTTCCCAACCAGTGGTCCATGGAACAAGAAAGCTGTATTTTAAGAAGAACAACACAAAAATATCATTTAACATATTTTTTCCCTGGTTTAAATACCTTCGACGCCTCTTTAATATAACTACGCACTGGTTAAGTATTTATTGAAGATCAGTCATTTTAAACATTTTTTTTAATTTTATTTTTTGGAATAAAACATCAGAAAATATCACACAAACTAGGTTCAGTAATTAAGAAAAATCATAAATTTGACTTACAAAAAACAAAACTGACGCTTAGTTTTTAAAGAATCATCGATGCTCTAAATACTGGACAAAAACGTGTCACTCATCAATTAGTTGGGAGCACGATCGACATCATTAAAATACGGAAGAATCCCGTATTTTGACGCATCGATGGAAAACTCGTTCTCTTGTGTAATTACTGCAGTACCGTTAAACCTTGTTTTTAGTCTAGAATATCCCCACCAAGAATAAATCCGATTATAATTTAGCCCCGTCTAGAATAACTTTCAGGGTATGATTTACTCTAGTTGATATCATATCTCGTCGTATCAAACAGTGAAATCCAGTTACTATCCAGTTTTATTACGAGTATCACCATTTTTTTCTTTACATAGTAATAATATCATGTAATTCCTACAACCTACAAACTGGTAAGAATGGTCGATATGAAGTCAGTCAACAGTAAATCAGTTATCTCTGTTTCAAAAAAAAAAAAGGAATCAATCTTGTTAAAGGTCAATAGAAGTTAGATCCATTAATGATCAAATCCACAGAATAGAAATAAAACTCAGAATTTCAGAATGCGCCCGAGAAATATCTCTGGACGTGAGACCACTGCGTTGTCCATAATATCCCTAACATCTGTGCATACAATCAGAGCCGATTGTAAGTATCTTGTGCCACTCTTCCCTAATCTACAATACAGGACCCCCCCCCACTCTATTACATTCAAATTTCCATAAGGTAGTATTCATATAGAATACAAATACGGTGGAGTAATATATAGCGGCTCGGGTTGAGTAATCGGAGAGCCGAGTTCGAATTCTAGTCGAATCTATTACATTCATTTACGTGCTAATAGCCTTGGGAAAGGTATGAATCCTCTTCTTCTACCCCCCCACCTATGGGTAAATAATAGGACAGACCGGGTTCTATAGCCTTGGATTGCAATTGATCTACAGCAGAAACAAATAGCAACATACTACGGGAAAAAAACTGCTTCGTCAGTCATGTATCGAAAGATACATTATCGTTTAAGCGTGTATCACGCATGGCACATAACTAAATGACTTATGTACAATAATGGTTTGGTTTGTTTTACAGCATATCAACCTCAGTGGGTTATTTAATGCCAACAATTTTTATTGCTGGTAATATTTTTTTCCCATATTTTTTTTGGTAATATTTTTTCCAAAAATCTATTACTGGTAATAATTTTTTACGAAAATGTTTTGCTAGTATTAAAAGATATTTTATATGTTTTGAACCCAGTTTGAGGATTAACTATTTGCCTACATCTAGGACCCTAACTGGTGCTACCACCCCGGGTCAGAGGGAACCTGGGAACACCAGTAATTATGAGGTGGTTCCACGCTACTCAAAACCTCTTGATCAGAGGCCTTGCTGTCGGATGTAGTTTATCGTCTTAACCAGGACTCGGGTGTAGTTTATCGTCATACTTAGAACGCCAATATATAATAATAGATCATATGTTGCATCATGTTGGAAAATTTAACTCGAAATTTGAAATGAAATACAATGCTTACTTATTGTAATATAATTACAAGGCCACAGGAAGGATAAAGTGAGACTGGTCAACAATGACTATCCTAAACCTTGCTAATCTAATTCGCAACTGATCTATTCATTACAGTTTACTCTATTACCATATTTACCAAAATACCGCATAGCCATAGCGTTCCTACTAAAATACCAATGACATAAAAATTTGATAATATACATATTTATTTGTTATTTTATTTTTATCAATTTTGATTGTATTTATAATGTATCTAAATACAAAATAAGAGACATGTCATAATAGATCATGCTATCTATTTAATTAGTGACATGTCATAATAGATTATTCCATCTATATAATTAGACATGTCATAATAGATCATTCCATCTATATAATTAGACATGTCATAATAGATCATTCCATCTATATAATTAGACATGTCATAATAGATCATTCCATCTATATAATTCGAGACATCTCATCATAGATCATTCCTGGTTTCCGGGGTTGGATCGGAGTCCAGCTGAAATCTTTTGCAGCTGTGTTGGTTAAACTCTCTACCTTCGGGCAGAGAGTATCCCCAGACGAGGCTATGTCGAAGGGCAGAGTCTCGTTTTGGGAAACAGCTATCCGACCCCATTTTATAAGTGAATTTTTGGCCGAGCCTATGGGCTCGGATTCCCCTACTTTAAAACTCGGCCTTGGGACACATCTTACTTTGTGGGGAGGTTGGTAAATATATCCCTCTTAAATAAAACGACAATATTTTGCGGCAATTTTAACAACTTGAGATTTTTCTTGTTATAATGTTAAATAATTTTAGCACATTCAACGTTATAGATAAAAATAGTGAATTTTATATATATTTTTTCCCCAGACTTAGCATGAACAAAACAAATTCAAAGATTTTCTTAATGCAATGACCCCAGAATTACGTCAATATCCAAGAAGATTTTTAATCCTTTAATAATCAGTTATTCTTATTTTAATTTATAACTTATATAAATGTAGTTGGAAAAAACAAAGTGTTGATAAGATAGAGAGTCACAAAGCACTGGCCAGGCTCCTACACCCAGTTGGGATGGGGGGTCGAGATCGTACTTATCGGCCCTACATACAACAATATACATGAGAAAAGTAGGGTACATATTATGGAGTTTATTCACGTGTACCCGTTTTATAATCGGAGTATAAAGAAGCCTAGCCAACTTATACCCCGAATAAAAAAAAGTGCCTAACTTAAAGGCATTGTGACTATATTTTCGGTTATTCTATGAACTCAGAGGTATAATCTGTGATGGCTGTATACTCTTGGCTGGAGGTATACTCTAGATTGGGTGTAACCTCTGGGTAAAAAACGAAAAAAAAAAAGAAAGTCACCCATGTGTTATGAGATCGTCAGGTTGCTACGTCACACACGGCCAGCAGATTGCAGAAGTGGAGAAGAGGGTGTAGCAGCCCCGGGCATCCATATCGGAAGGGCATCCACTCAAAGAGTTAAATAAAAATGTAGTTTATTTTTAAATTGAATAAAGTGTTTATTTCATGTTTCATCTATTTTTACTTATTTAAAATGTCTTCTTTTCTCGCATTTCTAAGTACTAGGGTCTTCTAGTTGAGTTTTAAGGGCATACAATCAAAGATTTAGCATCACAGAACCTCTGCATGTCACTGCCCATGGCATATCTCAAGGCAGTTGGAATTACACGGCGGCGCCCATCTCTTATCTCAGCAACATGCGACGGGTTGTATTGAGTTACATGATACTAGTGGCAAGGTGCAATCCTTGCCCTGAACGATTCAGGGAAAATTAATGGAGTAGTTTACGGCTGTCTGCTCCATGGTTATGTATTTAGAGTATTCCAGTCTACTTTGCTATTTAACCCATAGCTAGTGGGGAAGAAGCTTTAATCAAGATCTTCCAGATATGGTATACTGACACTACTCGCCGATTTTATTTCTTTCGCTTCTATAACCGTTACACTACCTTTTTATGCAATTATATGAATGCTGACGATAAATTCCGTAAAAGGGATTGAAACATAGTATTCCTTGCACTACCGCTACATATCTTTGGCAAGATGGTAACCCTAATCCCTACATCCCTTGTTTATATATTCGAATGAAATTGGATCGAAACTTTAATCAAGATCTTCCAGATATGGTATACTGACACATGTATGTTTGTGTAAATTTGTGATTGCCATAGTGGGCGTTGGCATATTCTCTGGGGCAAGTGGAAAAATCCAGAAGGCGATGAGGGAGAAGGGGACGTTAAAAAAAGAAAAAAAGAAAAATAGTATACTGGCGACGGCAGATTAGTATTAAAACTAAATAAGAAATTTTCTACTTTTACTATGTCTCTCCAACAAAATTTAAATCTCTTACACTTGAGGAACAAAGAACCAAATGGACATGAAAATTATACAAGAATGCATAGTTTTATTCTATAAGCGTTTAAAAGTCTCCATATTGCACGGCATTTAAGCTAGCTCCTGTGGAGAGCTTTCGATTGGGCCTTCATCACAATCGGTATGGAGGAGTAAGATGCTACAGACAAGAATAAACAACAAAAGAAGTCAAAATTGGTCGCTACATTTAAGTATTGCATTAATATTGAGCCCTGCGTTCTTGAACAATATAACCCTTTTGCTTGAGCTTGAGACAAAATTCGCGAATAATTGGTATGTAATGTTTCACGGGGTATATAAAATTAGTTACAAGTGTTTATCCACCGTTCAACCGGTGGCTGGGCATTACGTCATTTTTCTCTACCATCGTTCAACCGGTGGTCAGAGCTCAAAGAGTTAAGCTTACGTTCAACTATGGCCAAATTTAGATCTGAGTATTATTTCCCGATCGAAATATTAAGGGAGGATCTGAAATCGAATAATAATCTTAAAGAACTTTTTTTTATGTTTTCCATCAGCATGGCTGATGCTAACCACCAGGAGAGCAAATCACTGTGTCTCATGTTTTCCACTGACATGAAGTGAAAAGGGTATATTGAATCAGTTGCTAAATCTGCAGCTAATAAAGTTGGTTCACTGTGTCATGCAATAAAATTTTTCTCGCCAGAATTTATCTTACATATTAATAAGTCAACCATCTGTCCTTACTTTGAATATTGCTGCCATCTGGTCTGGTACTCCGGCTATATAATTAGAGATTTTTGATAAAATCCAAAGGAGAATCTGCAATGTTATTGGTCCTGATCTAGCATCTCAGCTTCAGTCCTTTTCCCACTGTTGTAACATAGCTTCCCTGTGTCATTTCTATAAATAGTTTCATAGCAATTGTTCCGATGAGCGGCTCGGAGAACTCAATGCATACTTGAAGAATAATGCTTAATAGTAGTAGGAGACGCTGTTTTACCCCCCGCTTTCCCCAGAGAGCTCAATCTGATTTGCAGGAGCATATATAGCCATCCACACACAGACTGTTTCGCTGTATCACAGCTTTTCAGTGTGGCAAGACATCCGATTGCTTCTAGCCGGGATCGAAACCCAACTAGGCCATCGTCGCATATATATATATATATATATATATATATATATATATATATATATATATATATATATACTTCACTCACCCGACGAATTCGACGTATGACAGTCAAGCAGATCAGTTCCTAGGAAACTGACAGAACATGAGACTTAATTATAGTGGTGAAGGTTTTGTGCAGAACCATCCACATAAGAATGCAGAGACTAGGTGCACTACGTGCCACAGGATCCCAAAACGACCCTTCGCAGGTTTTGAATTCACACTTGTCCAGCTTCTAGAACAGTTGGTATCCAAGGCTATAAAATATAGTCTGTCCTGCTATTTATCCATATATATATATATATATATATATATATATATATATATATATATATATATATATATATGAAATAATGATATATATTTTATATATCAAGGACAATATTGGGGAAATTTATGAATTTTTATGAAAAATTGAAGTGGAAAGATCGTATTGAATTAGTTGCTAAGTTTGCTTCTAGGAATACCAGTTCACTATGATGTGCGTGGCAATCTTTTATCGCCAGAATTTCTCTTGCACATTTATAAGTCTACAATTTCAGGCACATATAGACTGATGCTTGCGCTATGTGTCTAATGATTTCTGACAAAATCCAAAGAATAATCTGCAACGTTATCCGTCATGACTTGGCATCTCGGCTTCAGTAACTTTCCAACCATATCTTCTCAGTGCCTATTCTATGAATGTTTTTATGGTAATTGTTTTGAGGAGATTTTTTCTTTGTTATCTCGACTTCACAAATTTACGCGAAGTACTAGATTGAAAGTTAGGTCTCATAATTTCACTGCTGAAATTGCTATTTGTAACCGTAAACTCTATCAGCACCGATGGCAACTACCCTAGAACCCTTCGACCGGGGATGAGGAGGAAGTCTTATTGGTGGCTCCTAACAATGCTTTGTCACTTTTTCTATCTTATAAACATTTGTTTGTTTGTTTTTTCTACATATATTTATATACGTTACAAATTAAGATAAGCTCAACTGATTATTAAAGGATAAAACATTTTCGCAAATTTTAACGGTTATTCTGGCGTCTTTTCTTTTGGTGTGGGTTGGGGGGGGAAAATCCGTGAATTTGTTTCGCTCATTGCTAAGTTTCGAAAAAATAACACTACGTTACGATTCACTATTGTTTTTATCCATAATATTGAATGTGATAAAATTATTCACCTTTTTAACAAGAAAAATCTCAAGTTGATGTCAAAAATTGCCGAAAAACCATTGTCGATGTATTTAAGATGGAATGATCTATTATGACATGTCTCTAATTTGTATTTAGGTACATTGTATTTATTTTCAATTTTTCTAGTTGAATTATTCACCTATATTGCATATGATCGATTATTGTATATAATTAGCTTACAATAATATATGTATTTTATATGAATACTACCTTATAAAAATTGAGATATAATAGATCGGAGGGCGGGGTCATATCATAATTTCGAGGGTATCATAGAATTGGGGGTATCATAGATTCGGAGTGTGGCATGTGACCCTTGCATCGACTCTATTCTAATGCTTTCTTCTCCCACCCTTCTCGTTTGTGGAACTCTCTTCTGGTCTCTTTATTTTCTATCAACTACAATCTTCAAAAATTTAAATGCAATGCCAATCGCTATATTCTGTCTCCTTGTACTCTATTCTTTTAGCGCCCTCTCCGTTTTTTTTTTTTTTCAATCTCATTAATCCTTTGTACGTTAATGACTATTATTGCTTGAGATGAAATGACAAAAAACAAAAAAAAAAACCCAAAAAACAAATCAGTCTGAGACTAGTTTTCGCAGTAGCGAAGCAGTGAACCACCAATTTTCCGACCCAGTTAGGTTTAGGATAAAGTCAAGCAAAAGAAAGCATACAGTTTAATCAGGCTGATATTGATGCAACTGACATATACAAACCGAGTTTACCCTTATCAGAGTTCTTTCTAAGAAGGTGATACTCTTGAAGCATAGTTTTTTGGGGTTTTTGTTTGTTTGTTTGTTGTTTTTTTTTGTTGTTTTTTTTTTTTTGTACTGCGAGACAAAAACAGATTTTTGTAGGCCGATTAATATCAGTTAAACAATACGGAAACATTGTGAATTATTATTATTTTCTTTAAATCTTATCATTTATCAAATAACTACTGGAAAGTTTAATAAAACTCAATAATTAGTAGATTTTTAGTAGAAGATATTTTGATTTAAATCGAGGTGTTTTTCGCTTAAAATTCAAAACAAAATCAAATTATGACGATTACATTTTGTTTACAGGTAAATAACTTATCAAACTGTCACTTTTCATAAATTTTCCCGGTTTTTATAAATACTAAGTGTCCTAAATTTTAGACACATCAATATATATATATATATATATATATATATATATATATATATATATATATATATATATATATATATATATCACCAATATTTTCGATTACGATTTCCTAGAGACCCTACACGCAAGCTGATAGTTGCCCACTGGTGGGCCGCCGATGGTAACACCAGCAATCCTCCGGTTGGCCACTAGCGGTCCGCAAGTGATAACATTGCCGAGAAGAACACGCCGGCGGTCGGACAGCGGGCCACCAGTGTTAAACGCTAGTGGCCTGCCACCCAGTGGCAGATTGGTGGCTTGCGTGTAGGGAAATGGCAAAATCCCACTTATGCATTGGTGTTAAGTTTTTGCTGACTTGCTGAAGTAAATTTTAGGAATAAATATGCAATATTTTCCAGAAATTAAATTTTCAAAAGCATTTTATTGCACTGGAATATTAACAAATAGCGTCTTCAATATGAATTTCATCATTTGTGATTCAAAGATTGATGCGCATTGCAAGATTCACATAAACTCGATGCAATAAATCCACATTGCAATCAATTTTAACACATTCAGTATACATTCAATCAAATGTGTTGCATCTGTGATTTTCATTGAGTACCCCTCCTCCTTTAACATACCTCAGAATAAGAAGTCAATTTTTTTCTTTTTTCAACAAAACCATATTTAATCTGTAGAGGAAAAAAATATAGTTACTGAGATTTCCTATGTGTCCAGATTTTAGGGACAATTTGTAAATAGATATGAAAATATTGGGGATCGATATATACTTTTTGACTCACTGTTACGAGGCCCAATTTTGTCCTACTTCTTTGCACTTACACTATAAAATACAAAACCTAACTTAAATTGATGACTTAAATCTGTAGATACTAGATGCCATTTTTACCTTACGAAAAGCTTCCATTCACCAAACCTTTTAGATTTCATAATAATAGAATGAAACTTTTTAGAAGTCTCCAGAAACTTCTACTTGATTCTATAGGGTCCATAAAGCATATATAAACAGGAGTTCATACCAACTAGCCAGTTGGCCTCCTGAACCCACAGCCACGAAGACTGAGGTTGACTCCAGTCCCTTTTGATTCATGAACAAAGCTACGACCGAAAGAATCTAAGTTCCGACAGTCCACGAAAAGAAAAGGGTATCGGTAAATACATCACCTTTTTTGACCACACTCCTTTATTTTGTATACATGTGAAAGTTCCCAGAAAAACACGCCGGCGGTCCGAGAGCGGGCAACCAGTGTTAAACGCTAGTGGCCTGCCACCCAATGGTAGATTGGTGGTTTGCGTGTAGGGAAATGGCAAAATCCCACTTATGTATTGGTGTTAAGTTTTTCCTCAATTTAAGCAAATTTTAGGAATAAATATTAAATGTCATTTAATAATGAAATTAAATATTTACTAACAAAAAACATTTTTTAATCTGACGTAACCTTTTCCTGAACAAATGGATGTGATTTCCCATCCCTCCACACAGGCATAAATAGAAATAAATAAGACAAAAAATGCACATACATACACCGATTCGTACTTAACTACACCCACTGTAGTTATGTACCATGCGTAATACACGCTTAGGTGATCATGTATCTTTCGATACATGACTGACGAGGCGGTATTAACTCCTCCCCCCCCCCACCTGAACGAGATGTGACACAAGGTATTTTTTAGGTAGGGATCCGAGCGCGTACGCCCGGGACAAGGACAAAAATTGCCCTCAGCCCTCGCAACCGTTGGTTGCGCTGGCCTCGGTGCGAGAACCGATCCCTCCCTCTTGTGCAATGGGAGGGCGCGGCTTCGGGCAACTGTTCCCCAGGGCTGGGCATCTCTCAGTATTATTTCTCTCAGTTTTCCCTCTGTCCTTTGACAGAGAAGTCCCTGAGCGCACTCTGCCCAAAGACAGAGACGCAACTGAGAGATGATAAGCCTGCGTTAGAAATTCCTCCAAGAAGAAATATTTACATGACTGACGAGGCATTTTTTTTCCTGCAGTGGGTTTCCATTTCTTTCTGCAGCAGACCAGTTGTCATCGAATGCTAAAGAACCTAGTCTGTCTGGCTATTTACTCATAGCTGGGGGAGACGAAGAGGATTCATACCTTTCCCAAGAGTATTAGCACTTCAGTCAGTCAGTCAGTCAGTTATGTGCCATGCGTGATACACTTCTAGATCATGTATCTTTCGATACATGACTGACGAGGCAGTAGGTTGCCATTTCTTTCTGCAGTAGATCAATTGCCATTCAAGGCTATAGAACTCAGTCTGTCCTGTTATTTACCCATAGCTGGTGGAAGAACAGGATTCATACCTTTTCCCAAGGATATTACCACGTAAATGAATTTAATGGGTTCGACAGGAATTCCAACTCGGCTCTCCGATTCCTCCATCGGAGCCGCTATCCATTAATCTACCGTACCTCCCCACCCACAGTGGCGCATATAGAAGTTTGAATCAATCAGTCCGTAGACTGACACAGATATTTTTGAAACGGAATATTTAATTCTTTATTAATGGACGTTTATTGACAATGAAGGAAACTATGTTGAAAATTAAATATTTTGGGTTAAATTATTTTCTTTTATCGTTAAGATACTTCTCTTTGATTTTTCTTTCACAAGCAAGACCGGATACATAGACGCACACAGAACGACACGTAAAGGCATGCACACACAATGACTTGCACATAAAGAAACACACAAGTACGCACACACAATCACAAACGCGTGCAGACGGACACATGGAAACACACACGCAAAGATGCAGACACAAAAACACGCCTACGCAAAGACACATTCAAACACGAAAACGCATCCACATATACAGAGACACACACATACACACGCATGCGAACACACGCATAAACTCACAAGGACATATGCACAAGTACCAAAAGGCAGCCACGCGCAGACACAAATACACACACACACACACACACACACACACACACACACACATATATATATATATATATATATATATATATATATATATATATATATATATATATCCAAGTATAGGGTTGGTGTATACGGAATAAATTCCAATAACCCAAAAATTCTACAGTCAACTCCATCACTTGATAAGACAACATAACTTTTGAAACAAAATGGCTATTCTTGTAGTGATTTTATAACATAATGATGTTATCATTTTGAATAAATTATATATATATATATATATATATATATATATATATATATATATATATATATGTTTAATCGATAAAAATAGGGCGTCTGTTTCAAATAAAAATAATATAACCTTTGAAAAAGATATACATATATATATATATATATATATATATATATATATATATAGAGAGAGAGAGAGAGAGAGATAGATAGATAGATAGATAGATAGATAGATAGATAGATAGATAGATCATTTTTTTTAAATATGATTCCATCGCTACATTATATTATTTATTCTCTCTCACTCTCTCCCTTCTTTCTATCTATCTATCTATCTATCTATCTATCTATCTATCTATCTATCTATCTATCTTCCCTCATTTTCTGTACACACAGACACAGACACACACACACACATATATATATATATATATATATATATATATATATATATATATATATATATATATATATATATATATATAACGTTAAGTGAGACACAGAGATGTCGGTGTCATTTTTGTCTCTATGATTTTACGTGTTTTATCAGGTGTCGTCATTTCTTTGTTTATTTGTTAAACCTTTTTTCTTCTGCATTTTAAAAGTGCAACGGGTTTTGAGCAAGTCCATTTGCAAAAATAGGAATCACGAAAGCAGACTGTTTGTTTGGCATTGCAAATAAAAGACGAAGGAAAGAAAATAAACGCAACGGAGGACAAAAAAAATAACTACAAATTCATGAGGAGAAAATACATGAAAGCGAGCAAAGAATGGAGTCGGCGAAGGGGGAGGGGAATGGGACAAGCGAAAGTGTAAAGAAAAGAAATAGAGAAATATAGAGAGTAGAAAGTCAGAGCTAAAAGAGGGACAGGATAAAAAAAAATGAGAGAAAGAGAGTGAGCGAGAGAGTAAACGTACAAAGAGGAAATGAGAATAAAGAGAGGAGGAGGAAAGGAAGATGAAATAAGAGGAGGAGGTACGAAATCTAAAAGAGAAAAGGCGATAAATTAACATAAAAAACGAGAGAGAATGAGAGAAAGATAGACCGTGAGAGAAAAAGTGAGAAGTGGAAGAGAGGAATAAAGAAAGGAGGAAGAAAGAAAGATAAAATATTAAGAGTAGGAGGAGGGGGAGTTTGGAAGAGGAGCTGGGGGATAGAAGAAAGCTAAACGAAAACACGAGAGAAGTTAATATAAAAAAGAGAGACAATGAGAGAAAAGGAGAGACAATGAGAGAAAAGGAGGGAGGTGGAAGTGAGGAATGAAGAAATGAGGAGGAAAGGAAGATAAAATATGAAGAGGAGGAGGGAACAAATCTAAAAGAGAACAGCGGATAAATTAGCATCAAAAACGAGAGAGAATGAGAGAAAGATAGACCGTGAGAGAAAAAAAAAAGAAATGATAAAAAGTTAGAGATGGGGAGAGAAAATGAATCAAGCAGAAGAGAAGAAGAAAAAGGAAAGAAGAGAAATGGACAGCAAAGCATTAATGAATAAGAAAGAAAGAGAAAAAAGAAAAAGAATGAAATGTAAATTACAGAAAGCACCATTGAAATTGCCAAATCCATCTATCTATCTATCTATCTATCTATCTATCTATCTATCTATCTATCTATCTATCTATCACAACCTGTTCTGTTTATCTAGCTAGCTAGCTAGCTGTCAGAAACTATTATCTATCTATCTATCTGTCTATCTATCTATCTATCTATCTATCTATCTATCTATCTATCTATCTATCACAACCTGTTCTATTTATCTAGCTAGCTAGCTGCCAGAAACTATCTATCTATCTATCTATCTATCTATCTATCTATCTATCTATCACAATCTGTTCTGTATACACGTGCGCACGAAGGCGATGGGACTGTTAAATGTTAATTTTTTTTATTTTGTGTTTAGATATACAAAATCCCAACTTAATTTAGTTTCTTTCTTCTTTTTTTGTATTATTATCAATTTGTTTATTAAGCACCCCAAATTGTGATAACAGATGATCTGCCAATAAAGGTGATACGTTGTAAGAAACTGAGCGTAAATCTACTGCTGAAGATAAGCAATTAAAGCACTTTCTATACACTTGTTTCTTAATAAATTGCTAGCACTTTTAATTAAAGTAGCATTATTTTTTTTTAAATCAAAATTATGGTCAGACTCATTACGGTGAGCAACTAATGCACTGAGTGTGATGTTTTTTTAAAATGTCTCTTTTGTGTTGATATAAGCATTTAATAAAATTTGTTGAGGTTTCACTGATGTATTCCTTGTAGCAATTACTACAGGTAATGGATTAATTACCTCCTTCAAGTTTAGATTATTATTTTGCTCTGTACTTTGTCATAGATTTTTGTAAAATTGTTCTTAAGATTTATATATTATTTCCCACATATATATATGTGTGTGTGTGTTTGTTTATGTGTGTGTATGCGTCTGCGTGTGTGCATGTGTCTGTGTGTACGTGTGTGTAACGTAAAATTATAAAATATGAAAATATAATAAATTGTTTTCTCTTTGAATTAAAAAATCATTTTTTACATTTCGTATATAAAATGCATATATCATTTTCTGCTATCTATCTATCTATCATAATCTACTCAAATCTATCTACCAATCATAGTCAGTTCATATGTTTAAAACGCTAACTTTATCCAGGTTCGAATCCCATCATGGTTAATATGTCAGGAATGTGACTTATTAATATTATTTGCGATTTGCGACACCTTACCACAGAGTGACCCAAGTCTTGAAAGTGAAGTTGGGTAGACGGAATTATTCAGGAGCTGTTGCTGGATGTCCTAGCAAGGAGACACAAATCATCGTGGCCGAGGGTTTGAATGTATTGGGTTTGTTATAAGTGATGAATTTATGACAGATTATGCACAGAAAGTGTAACTAAGCCCCACTTAGCTTAGTTGCAGTATAAACCACGGGTGGGCTCTGTGCTTATTGGTCAAGCACAAAAGTGCCTGAGAAGGTTTTCTATCTAACAATCTGTTGATATTTGTCTAAATATCTCGTTGTATCGACATGCGAATCAAAAATGATATATATCAAGATCTTTCCTCGGTTTAGTTTGGGATTCAACGTAAGAGTCGAAATCCTTAATAATGAAAGGCACGCGAGAATTGCCTTAAGATATATATTAGGGTTGATTTAACCTGGCAAAGATCATTCAACACAAATAATGGCTTGCAAAACTAGTTACTAAACAATTCTTGATTCCATTTCTGTAAAATAAAACGAATTCAGACAACTGTAACTGTGGTAGTCTTGCTTTGGTAAGGTCTTTTTTTTTTGGGGGGGTTACGGCATATCAAACTGAATGGGTTAATTAATACCGACAATATTTTAGGATAGGTTCGTATAGACATTATAGGTATTCTTTGGTTTAGTTTGGTTTGGTTTATTTTAGTTTTACGGTATACCAACCTCAATAGGCTATTTAATCCCGACAAAATTTTTAGGATAAGTTCGTATGAATAGAATATGTATTCTTTGGTTTAGTTTGATTTGGTTTATTTGAATTTGCGGCATGTCAACCTCAATGGGTTATTTAATACTGACAATATTTTTAAGATAGGTTCGTATGAATAGAATATGTATTCTTTGCGTTACATTGGTTTGGTTTATTTTGTTTTACGGTATATCAACCTCAATGGAATATTTAATGCCGACAATATTTTTAGGGTAAGTTCGTATGAATAGAATATGTATTCTTTGGTTTAGATTGGCTTGGTTTATTTTGTTTTACGGCATCTTAACCTCAATGGGTTATTTAATGCTGACAATATTTTTAGGATAGGTTCGTATGAAAAGAATATTCATTCTTTGGTTTCATTTGGTTTGGTTTATTTTGTTTTATCACATCTCAACCTCAATGGGTTATTTAAAGTAATTTTTGGTAAAATTGTATTGCTGGTAAAATTTAAAAAAAAAATGTATTGCTGGTAGTTTGGGGTTAATTATTTGCTCATAGATAGGACCCTAACAGGTGCTGCCACCACGAGTTAGGGTGGATCTAGAAACACCAATAATTAAGAGGTGGTTCCATGCTCCTCAAAACCTCCTGATCAGAGGCCTTTCTGTCGGATGTAGTCTATCGTCTTACCCAGGACGCGGATGTAGTTTATCGTCATACCCAGGACGCGGATGTAGTTTATTGTCTTACCCAGGACGCGGATGTAGTTTATCGTTTTACCCAGGACGGGTGATAGTCTTATCAAGAGTGGAGATAACATGATTTTAGAGCTATTACTGTCTGGACATTTATTATAAGATCATTGTCCGTTACATAACATTACCCTACATGCAAACAACCAATCTTCCACTAGTTGTCATGCCATCAGCGTTTAACGCTTGTGGTCCGGTGTCGGACTGCTGACGTGTTCGTCTCGGCAATTTTACCTCCGGCGGACCGCTACAGGGCCAATGGTGGTCCCACATTGGTCAGTCTCGGGAAACTGTTAAACTGTACTCTGGATGCTGTTTCGTCCGTCTCTGCCTGGCAGACCTTTTAGAGAACTGCAGTCTCTTCAGCACTTGGTGCGGAAGAAGTTTCATTCTGTTCTGTCTATCAGACATTGGGCCTTCCTTATTTGCCGCTTCCCCTCTGACAATAAGTCAAATTCCACTTCGAAATTGAAGATACTGTTTTGCAACTACCTGCCCACCCCAGGATGATCGTTCGAGAACTATAGAATCCCCTGTACCTAGAATTCTCAGGATCTCTTTCACAGAAGTCTGTAGGCGTGCCTACCTCGTGCTTTCTTTGAGCCACCTTATGTACAGGAAATCCTAGGTATTCGACGGTCGTCTATTCACATGGAGAATCGGCTTTGCTTTAAAAGCGTGCAATTACTAGGAATCCTATCCTCTCAAGGATTGTTTTGTTGGTAACTTCTGTCAAGGGATGCTCAAGATGCATCTGAGGCAGCTCACGTGGAAACCGTCGAGTTTACGTTCATGTGTAGCAGCTTAAAGCGATTGTCCAAGTCACTGGTTCACATCCCTTTTTCTAAACCATGCACCACTTTTACTCATAATCTTTTAGGTGGATCCCCATAACCATTCGGTGAGAAAAAATATAATTCTATTTTTTTTATACTAATAGATAAGTTTAGGAATTATATTATAGAAATAGTAAATGCATATGCTTTATTTTGAAGTAAAACTAATTTAATGAAAATAAACTTGCATTTAACAACTAAATTCTATGGAACATTTATGTACACTAGTAAAATAAATCATAAACCATTTTAAAACATCTGCATAATTAATAAATTAAAAAAATGCAGATTTATTCAATAAAATCTGATGCTGCTGAAGAAGTTAATACTGTTAATCCTTCCTTTATATATAATCCTTATATAATTATTATGCTAAATTAGGATTCATACCTTTCCCAAAGGATTTAGAACGTAAGCGAATGGATTCAAAGGGAGCCGATTTCGAATTCCAGTCGAATCCATTACATTCGCTCACCTGCTAATACCATTGGGAATGGTATGAATCCTCTTTTTCTCTCCTATTCAGCCATGGGTAAATAGCAGGACAGGCCCGGTTCTATACCCATGAATGGCACCTGGTCCACCGCAGAAAGAAATGGCAACCAACTGCGGAAAAAAATCTGCCTCGTCAGTCATGTATCGAAAGATACATGTTCGCCTAAAATAGCAAGCCAGAATAGGTTCCATAATTTTGGATGCCAACTGGTTTACCGCAGAAAGAAATGGCAACCTACTACGGGAAAAAATCAGCTTCGCCAGTCATGTATCGAAAGATACATGTTCGCGTATGTGTGTATCACGCATGGCAGGTAACTGACTGATACTAAATTAATTTTATTATTAATAATTTCTAGATTTAATAATTTCTAGATTTAATTATATTTATTTTATATTAATTGTTTTATAATAATATAGTAATATTTTATTTTATATTAATTTTAAATATTAATTTAAAATTAATATTATTATTTATTATTAATATATTAAATTAAAACAATAATAAATTATAATCTTTACATAATTTTCCTTTATATATATATATAATCATTCTTTTATCTATCCTTCTCAGTTTTTATCCAACTTTTGCAATGAAGACATCCGGTAGTGTAAAAGGGACGATAAGTTATATCGCTTGATATCGTTTTAGAGTAGTTTTTTTTTTATTTTTTATTTTTTATTTTTAGTATTTAATATGGCGTAGATTACGGTAGAAATACCAATTCCTAGTTGTAACAACCGTTCCGAAAAGAAATTGCTTTGTGAACTACTAAAATATTACCGTTGGTACTTTACATGGACGCTGGTTGGGAATATCTGGTTTACTTACCTTCTCTCTTTCTTCTTCTTCTTCTTCTTCTTCTTTAGCATATCAATAAGAAGTCACTTGTTCGCAGGTCTTCTTCTTCTTCTTTTTCTTCTTCTTCTCCGCGTCGTCTTCCTTCTTCTTCTTCTTTAGTATATCATTAAGAAGACACTTGTTCGCAGGTCACCTTCTTCTTCTTTTTCTTCTTCTTCTTCTTTTTCTTCTTCTTCTTCTTTAGTACATCAATAAGAAGACACTTGCTTGCAGGTTTTCTTCTTTAGCATATCAATAAGAAAACACTTGTTCAGAGGTCTTCTTCTTCTCCGCATCCTCCTCCTCCTCCTCTTCCTCCTTTTTCTTTTTCTTCTTCTTATGTATATCAGTAAGAAGACTCTTGTTCGCGGGTTATATGGCGATGTGGATTCTACATTTCCTAATATTATTTCTGATAGATTAGCATAAAACCTAGCCAAAATTCGAACACCTTTTGCTAATTCCATTTTCGTTATACCCCAGCATAAAACATTGGTAAAGAACTATATCTACACAACAATAATGTATCCTCGTGGTCTGTGCTTAAAAAATTATCGTCCAGAGTTATATTCTTTATTTTAAATAACGTCAAAAATGCAGACTCAAAAATAAGTAAAAACACAAAGAAAAAGAAATGAAAACAAAAAAAACTTTCAAATCCCCCGAAAAATGATAGCTGAACGCCTGTCAGACATATTACACTAAAGCGACCTCTAGCAATAAATGCAGGAACGCATACACACGCGCATGCGCGGTTTTAGAAACATGCGCGCACACTCCATATTGCTGAATGAGACTTGTATATCTCGCAAACCACACACATTTTTATGTTTTTTTTTTTATACTTTTATGTTTTTCGCTTTTTACACGCTGTGCTTCACACATCGTCCATGCGTTTACGAACGCACTGAACTACGCCATGTCGTACGGATGTCTCTCCTGCCTCATTTTCTTCGTTGTTGCTTGTAATGGCGTGTTTGTTCTTGTCATAACCAACTAATGATCACTTTGCAAATGACTGAACTAATATGGCGGTCCGTTGGTCCGTCCATACGCATGGCTGTCTGTCGGCTGTTTAGGCTTCCCTCTTTTATTTTTTCTTATTTTTAGTGTTTGCTTTGTGATTTTAGGAAAAAATTCCTTTCTTTTACAGTTTAATCCACTGCAAGATTTTTTCCTTTCACCATTTTTTGCCATTCTCTTTTACTTTCCTTATTCTTCTGTCCTGTCTTCACTTATTTAATTTTCGTTCATTCTCCCGTTTTTCTTTTCTATCACTTTCGTTAAAATTCATCTTCCATTTTGTTTCATTCCCACTACTTATTATTTTCTAATTCTTTCGTTATTCAGCAGTTTTTTACGTCCTATTGTTATTTTGTATTCTTTCTTTCTTCTCTGTTTCTGCTTCCTTCCCACCACTTTCCTATTCTTTCATTCCTTCATTACCAATTTCGCCTTTCTGTTGCTCTTGTTTCGTCTTTTCTTTTTTTATTTTCTGTCTCTTTATTTTCTCACGTAGATTTTTTAAATGCCTCTTTTTACTTTTGCCTCATTCTGATTCATTCCTTCGTTCTCAATCAGTTTGTTGGTATTATTTTCTTTTCTTAATCTTTTTTTTCATTACCGCTTCTTTCTTTCCCTCGCTCTATTATGTTGTCGTAACTTTTTCATAATTCCTTCCTCCTCCTTTTCCCTCACTCTATTGCATTGTCTTTCCATTTTCAAAATTCCTTCCTACTTTTTCCCTCACTTTATTATATTGTCTTTCTTTTTTCAAAATGCCTTCCTCCTCCTTTCCCTCACTCTTTTATATTGTCTTTCCTTTTTCATAATTCCTTCCTCCTCCTTTTCCCTCACTGTATTGTATTGTCTTTCTTTTTTTATAATTCCTTCCTCCTCCTTTCCCTCACTCTATTGTATTGTCTTTCTTTTTTCAAAATTCCTTCCTCCTCCTTTTCCTCATTTTATTATATTGTCTTTCCTTTTTCATAATTACTTCCTCCTCCTCTTCCCTCACTGTATTGTATTGTCTTTCTTTTTTTTATAATTCCTTCCTCCTCCTTTTCCCTCACTTTATTATATTGTCTTTTCTTTTTCACAACTTACCTTCTATTACTTTCTTTCTTTTGTTTCCACAAAAATCTTATTCTACACGTCTGACATTGGTATACAATCGTTTCTCTGCTAAAATTACCGAGCGCTTTGATGATTGTCATTATTTATTGAAATAAAATGAAAGTGTTACAGTTTACGTTTTTATATTTGTCGGTATAATTTACAAAAAAAAATCTTTTCATTTACTTTGTGTCTTTTCTTTTCCTCGACATTTTTTTTTTTTTTTTTTTTTTTACCTCTTTTCTCCACTTCTGCTGGTTTTTAGTCTTATTTTAAAGTGTAATCTTTTTATTTACTTTTTTCTAAGTGGTTCAGTTTTTGTCGCTTTTAATTTCTGTTGTGTTTTTCTTTTCAAATGTTCATTATTTAAAAAAATTACGTACAAGTATGATTTTCTTTCTGGGTTTATACTCTCCTTTATTCTGCTAATCCTTAATTCTTTTTCTTTTCATTCTTTCGTGTTTTTTTTTTATTCCTTTATTTTATGTCTGTTTTCATTATTGACTTCTCTATTTCTATTTATATTTTCTTCAACCTTTCCTCTTTTTTTTTCATTCATTCGCTTTTTCAATCTTTTTAAGTATTTTCTTTTTTCTCCTCCCTTTTTTTTCTTTTTCTTTCTTTCTTTCTTTCTTTTTAAATCGATTTATTTATTTTTCCCATTTCTGTTTCCTTTGTGTTTTAATATTCTTTTCCTTTTTGTTCATTCTTTCGTTTTCTTTTTCAACTTCAGCCTTTCTTTCTTTTTAAGTTTAACATTTTTTTAAATCCTATTCTTTTTATATATATATTTTTTCATTTCTAGCTTTTACTCTCAAGCTCGTCTTTCACGGTGTAGGATTTCCTCCGTTTTAAACAAATCAGAATAAAATACTGAAATGAAGAATTATCTCCTTATTTTGATCCAACCAAGCTCAAAATTGCTTAACTCTGGTGATATATATATATATACACATATGTGTGTGTGTGTTTAATAATGTTCGCCCAATACAAGGCCCCAAGGGCTTCTCAAGGTAGAGAGTTACTCTGTGGAGTTGTATTAGCGTAAAAAAGGTCAAGATAACAGGAAAGATAGATAGCTAATCCTAGATTTGAAGCGGTAAAGATTTAATTAGCGAATAAAATTTCAGAGTTCAGGCGGAGAAGTTAGGAATACAGAGGTCAATGAAGAAATATCTACTCCGGTTCAAAATGCCGTGGAGGTGTGTGAACCGGGCGATAGGCACGCTTATCTACTCCTGTTTATAGAGAAAAAATACTGAATGCAATTTCAGATTTCAGGCGTAGACGTCACAGGTATATAATTGAAGGAAACGGAAACCCAATCGAGAACAAGGAACAAAGGATACACCCCTACTCCTATTCAAAAAATAGAATGCCGGGCGAACCTATCTACTCCTATTGGGGGAGGAGAAAATAGTGAAAAAAAAAATCAAAGTTCAGGTTGAATCGTTTTACATAAGATTCATTCCGTCTCGTATTGACTTGCTGGTGATGTTCATTAAAGAACACTGACGTGAGCACTGTTTTCTAATCAGTTTGGACTCAAACCCGGCACTGAGCAATTATCTATCAAACACAAACACATTCATCGACATCGGATGAAAACAGTGGAAACGCATAAACAACGTCCGATCACAGACAGATACAGACATTTTTAGAATTATAGATATAGATATCTGGGGTTCTTGAATGCTTATATCTCGTGACTGGCGTTCGTAAGGGTTGGCACACTCCTCTTTAAACTTGACCTTTCTGTGCTAAGAGGCAGGAAAACTTTCAGGGCATTTTTTCAGTAAAAATGCGCCTAATTATATTGGAAATACAATAGATCGGAATACATTGAGATACAATAGATAGATATTTGAATATTGTATATTTGAGCAGAAAGCTTTCTTTTAATGTCTCGTTGCTTTATTGTTTTGTTTTTTGTTTTTTCCGGGTGTCACGTTTCGTTGAATGTGGTAGAAAATAGAAATCTTTTCTTTTTTTTGTCTTAAGATTATATATTTTTTTTTAAATATGGTTATTTGCTTTTCAGGATACTCATTTGAAGCCTGGTTTTAAGATCAATGCTAAGTCACTTACCACTTACGGAATTTGGGCACCTCGAGGTGGTATAATGGTTAGCAACCTTGTCTCGCCAGAACTATTACGACTGAGTAGTGAGTTCGATCCTCACTGGGTACCTCATACTTTCGGCCTTGTGCCACATCTGAGCTACGCTTGGAAAATCACTACCACTTAAATTTAAATTTATAATTATTTACTAATATAGAAATAAGGTAAAGACTAAAGGGAACACTAAGTAACATTTAACATACAAGAAGATATTTCCCTTGAGAAATCGGATCGCTATAATACAGATAATCAGGATGATAAGGACACAACGCTATTATTATTGATTTTCACACTGCACTGGGTATTGCCTTATTCGCCAAGATCGGGCATTTTAGCAGTATTGTGCTATTAAAAATCGCACTATAACGTGCCAATTTTGTTGCGTTATGCTCGGTGGCGTAGCTAGAGTAAACGTCACCCGGGGCGGTCCGCTCAAACGTCACCCCAATGACCCCGATTCACCCTATGCTGAATGGTTAGCTGTAGCTAAATTTTCATACATGCTCTACCTCTACTTTACTCTACTGACCGGTACGTTACTGTTTACATGTATGATCCAAGACGAAATCCAATACCACAAAATAATCAGTTGAAATCAAAAGATATTTAAAATGCAACTGTTCACTTTCAGAACAACTAAGTACAAAACACGGCAATACACAAAAGAATGACATTCGATACTATGGTCTTAGAATGAATGTTTTCTTGTTTTCATTTTGGCAAACTGGTCAATAACATCGTCAAAATCTGTTTGTCTTGTAAGCTCATTTTCAATGGACAGCACAGCCAGATCCGACAGTCTCGACTGGCTCATGGTTGACGTAATTTTCTGTTGCTAATTTTCCGGTGTCCAATTTTTCGCTGTATCATTTTCTGGGTACCATTTAATTATCAATGATGTTTGAAAGTATTTTTCTTGACAAAAATGTTCTATTTAATTTTTAAGCATTTTTCAGAACATTGTAAATCAACTGCATTCTTTTAAAGGTTACCTAGAGAATTTATGCAAAGTTTATTTTTTTGTTTTTCTTTATACAAGTAAAATTTACATCGTATTTTGATGTTATTATGATTTTAGTTTTAGTGATAATTTAAAAACAATAAATATTTATCATTAGTACCAATAATAGAAAATTAAGTTAAAAATTTAAAAGAATCGTTTTTGGAATCGGAAAATAGGCCCAAATTTTTCCGATTCCGATACCGTTTCCGATACCCCAAAAAGTTCTGATTTTTCCGATTCTCGATTCCGATTCTGATTAATCGTCCCAACACTAGTAGATATATTCAAAAGTATATCGCTCACTCAATGGAAAATTGTATCTCAGCGAATTGATACACAGGCAAGACTGAAATTGTTGCACTTTTGGCTTCGTATTTCGCTTTGTTGTTATTAATGATGTAGAGCTAAAACACCATATCATCCGATAAAATGTTACAACAATGTCTCTTCTTAGTAACCAAGATTGTAGTAACTGAAACACATGAAAGCTGAAAATATTGCTATTTTATTACTCACAAATTTCCCGACAATTTATTAGAAAATTTCTGACAGGGGGGGTTGGGGGTGGCAAAACTGGGGGGCTCATAAATTATTTTGAGGGGTCATATGCCCGCCTGCGAAACCCTGTGTCTCCGCCACTGTTTTCAGACTATTTTTGGCACCTTAGCCTGGTTGAAAAATTTTGTTGAGGGTGACATTGTGTCACCCCTCCTGTGCTGGTACCCGGGGCGGTCCGTCCCCGCTTAGCTCCGCCACTGGTTACGCTAACAAATAAATCGGACTATTTTACTATAGAATCACTTGATTTGAATATTAGTGACAGAATTGCTTCTAGGGTAAACATCTTATAGTTACTATTACGATTTCTAGCAATGTTATTTAATATCTATTTAATTCGTTAGCAAAATAACAACAATATTAATAATAATAATAATAAGAAGAAGAATCTGACATTGTTCAATTTTTGGCCTACACATGGTAATAAAAATTATCTCGAGGGAATCTATAAGGTTAGAGTTTTTAGTGTAAACACTGCTTTTACGAGATAAAGTTTTTTTTGTTTTTTTTAATTTTAAAACATTCTATGAGATTTTTTTCTTAGAAATTTTACTGAAAGGCCGTGGAATAAATTCTCTGAAATTCGCGATAAAAAGTAAATAAAATTGAAATAAGCAGGAGATGAGGCAATAACTGAGTAACAACTGATAATGCTACATTTATTCTTATCATTAATGCTTCTTGTATTATTATTAACACTTCAACTATTATTATCAATGTTTGAAGTTAATCAAAACTCGCACATGTTTAACCATTTGTTTTTAGATGAACATTTCTGCGTAGTCGCTTTTTCTGTCCGTAATTCCCCATGTATAATACGCATTTTTTTCTAAAAAAAATAATAAGCAAATTAGAGGTGCGTATTATGCACAGCTACAATTTTTTTTTAAATTGCAATTTCATAGGTCGATTTCAGTTGCGAAATGACTACTGACCACAAACATATGACAATTTGACACTAACATTCTGTGACTGCAACCACATACGGATTTCAAATAAAGTCATATATGCCTAACGATACTTACAGATGTAAAATAAAATAAGAATTAGCATAAATTACAATAATATTATTCTATGTTTAAATCCAGTTTTTAATAAGAGTAGGAAACGATAGCCGTAATGAAATTGGAGAGGTACAATTTATAAGGTTTGATTACCTACCAAGCATGAGTATTATGCGTGAGTAGAAGCATTTTCTTACACTTTCATCACAAATTTACGGGTGCGTATTATGGATGAAGGCTTATTATACATGGTGAATTAAGGCTTTTTTCTGGCCCGCCACAACGTGGAATAGCGCTAATGAAAAAATATGTCCGAGACAGAGATTTTTTTTTCTTTATCGCAAATATTAAATCAATTTAAACCTGCATAATGAAATATTTTTTTTTACTAGAAGTTGTTTAAAACGTACCCAGTTTTCGACATAATTGTCCACATGTTTATCAGAAAATCATGATCTAGACCTCTTTTCCTAGGTTTTCTTTTTTCACTTTCTTTTTTTTAGGTGGGGGTAATGAATCCATTTTAGGAACTGACAATCTCCAATGAAAAGAAGTCTAATTATGTTAAATGAAAATCTTTTTTTAATCATTTCACATCAAGGCAATAAAGCCACTAAGAGGCAAGGGGTTATTGAGTGTTAAAGAATAAGAGAAAACAAAACACGATTAAGAAGAGATTAATAAAAGAACAAGAATTAAAATACTGTAGATAACAATTGGCATTGCATTTAAATTGTTTTATGATCAAAGATGAACAGGTATCAAGAGAGTTCCACAAGCGAGAAATGCGACATAAGAAACTATTAACATAGAACCTACGGTTACATCAAGCCAATTCATCTGTAAAATGATGAGACCTTGCCACCAATTTAGTACGATTTCTTCTTCTTCTTCTTCTTCTTCTTCTTCTTCTTCTTCTTCTTCTTCTTCTTCTTCTTCCCCCCTCCTCCTCCTCCTTCTTCTTCTTGTCGTGTTCCTTTAAGAAGTTGGCGCTCATGGCTCTCCATATTTTACCTCTTAATGAATTTTCTCTTTTTGTTATCTCTCCTAAACACTTTTCTGACATCCATTTTTTTATGCTCACTTGACAGGTTATACTCTTTTTTATTTTGTCCCTCTTGCCTTCAAATCTGTCCTCTGAGTATCGGAATTTCCAAGCCCTGTTTCCTAATTATGTACCCTAGAAATTTCAACTGTTCCTTCTGATGTTAAATATCAGAAAGTATACTTTTATTTCCCCAGTGAACTAAAAATCACTTAGGGGTCCAAAAACTACAAATTTATGCTTGACTCTTTCCTTGTTTTCTGATGAATACTGTTTTCCCATATTCTTCATATCTCTTAAGCATAATCACAAAGGAAACGTAAGGGAAAATGGATTTGGGAAGACTTCATTACACCAGTTTTACAACGTGGAAGGGTTTGTTTACCTCAATAATTCCCAACGTGGGGTTCATGCACCACCGGTGGGACATGGTAATATTTTAGTGAGACATGCGTAGGATGTGCACCCTTCGGCTTACTATAACAACAGAAAAAGGAGGCAATTCGCAAATGAGTTATTAACAGTGAATTGTTTTCTAGAGAACTCAAATCTCAATTTTATTATTATTTCCTGATTAAAATGATCAAAGTATATTACAGAAACCGTCGTTAGATACGACGTGCTTAAACCGACGCAGCCCCGAAGGCCATTGAGAATAAACATGGCTGGAACCTGTGAGCAACAAATACATTTTAAAGGAAAATAGAAACAGAAAGGATACTTTTGTTTAGAATCAGAAAGAGACATTTGAAATTTGGATAATGAGGAAGGAAAGATTGGAGAATTTGACACACACAAGATATATTAAAGGTAAGAGGCGTCGAGGGAAACAGTGATTAACCGATTTAACGAACTTGGGTAAATTGATAGAAAAACAGTGATTGGTTGGTTAATAATGGGACGAAGATAGTTTACAGTAATGATTCCCAATGTCGGGCGCATATCCCACCGTTGGGGTATGGTAATATTTTGGTGGGGCATGCGTAGGATGTGCACCCTTTGGTTTACTATACCAACAGAATAAGGGGAGAATTCGAGAATGAGTTATTAACAGTGAATTATTTTCTAGTGAGTCTGAATGACAGTGTTAATCTTAATATATACGATGCATATAAAGTATGCATATATAAAAATATTTTGTGTGTATGTACGTACATGTGTAATTGGCATACAAGGTATTTCCCATATCCCCACACCCGCGTGCCTTGGTAAACAAAGATGAGGGCGTGATGTATGTTGCTGGAAGAGCCCATGTTTTGTTGGCCACTCAGCGCGCGTGAGCATTCAGTTTGATTCCTTCACGTGGATTGCAGTAAAATTTAGAATATGTACAAATTAAATATTACACTTTCACCAGCATTTTAGAAATATCAAAGTGTGACATGGGCCAAAATCTGTTGGGAACCACTAGTTTAACTTGAAATTACGCATTCGAAATGCATTTTTCTCATTTTTCGAAGTGGGTTTGAACACAAATCTCCGCCAATGTTGGAAAAGCCTCAGTTATCAATGTCTCCTTTTTCTTCTTCACAGGAGGTCTCCTGTTAGAATAAGCAAGAGTTTGTTAGGTAAACAGTAAACATTTTTTTTCTATGTGGATGTTCAGATTTCGTATTGACGGACTGAAATTGTTTTTTTAGGGACCAGTAATGAGGGACCCATGCGCAATATTTATTTTCTGTCACTTAACCTTCCGTTTCTCTTACTTCATAATTCCTGTGCTTTTTTTTCACTTTTTCTTTCTTTCAGTCTTTCTTTCTTTTAAACAGACCTGTTTATTCTGATGAACACGTAGAGGGTGCGATGAATAAATTGTCATCTAAATTACATAAAACTGAAAATAACACAGATATCTCACTTTAACAGATATATTTACCAAAATTGCACAAAAATATCTTGAAGTGCAAAAGAGCGAATTTATTCAATAAAATCGCCATTGGCTTCAATCACGGCCTCCTGATGACTTTGGAATCTCCTGCTTCTATTCTGGCCGGTCTCCTTGTTCAAGTTGGTGAATGCTGCCATAATCCTTGCCTTCAGGTCATCTTTGGTGTCACATAGTAATTAAAGGGGTTTCAGTCTGGGGAATTAAGTGGCCAGATGTAAGGTGTGATGTAGTCGCAGAAATTGACTTGACAACCAAGTTCTCCTGCTTGTGTGACATGGTGCAGAGCCCTGTTTCTAGACATAGGGTCTTCCAGCAGCCAGCATCTTGATCCAGGGAAGCGCTACCTTCGTGTTGAGTCTGAGGCCCTATGGGAAAATGATGGGGACATAACGTCTCTATCACTAGTAATCGCACCAAACACCTTCGTAATCACCATTAGATTCATCCAAATCTTTACGAATCCACTGCATTGTCCTCAGATTTACACTCAAACACTCGAAAATGTTTGTACTGGAATTTCTGGTGCGAATGCCAAGCAGTAAAAAATTCTGACGGAGTGAATTGCCTCAAGGTGATTTTTTTTCTCACAGACGGTGCCCAAATGAACCTACTATATTGCGCAGTCGACAAAATCCCAAAAATCCAAAGCGCATGCGCAAACTTAAAAAATATAAAATGGCAATAGTTTACTCATCTCACACTTGTATATATATGTATACGTATAGGGATTCGAGCACATGTCTGATATATATATATATATATATATATATATATATATATATATATATATATGGTAATGCATATATCTTGTATATAATGTGTTAAAAATTCTCTAGCGGGCGCTGATAGCCTAGCGGTGACAGTTTTCCGACTAGTGTCGAATCAGTCAGGTTTTGATCCTGTCTAGCCACACTGATGAGCTACGAAACAGTCTGCCTGTGTATGACTATATATATATATATATATATATATATATATGTGTGTGTGTGTGTGTCTGTGTGTGTGTGTGTGTGTTTCTCTGTGTGTGTATTTAGGCATCAAATTCTCTTTTAGGCATGTCTGATTAAATAAATTACACACATTATATGTGTTAATTTTTAACAAAATCCGTTCATACTCCCTAATAACTTTCAGTAACATTATAAGACTGAAGAAAAAAAGTCCATTATGGATAATTTTTCACGTTGTACCGAACGCTAAATACGATTGACAACCGCTGCATTTGAAAGCATAATGAAAAATTACATTAATGGATAACAACACACAGCTTTGTATAACTACTTGTACCGCTGAACAGCACAAAGTTTTGCACTACTTGCATCCCGAAAGATGATCTTGTAAAAATATTGAAAGTACTTGGGAAATGGGAAATAAAAGTGATTTCAACAGTTATAGATCATTTCTCACGTTATTTAATAACAATACACGGAAGGGTATTCGTGAGTAAGAAGGGATTTTGTTAAAAATTAGCAGACATAATATATGTAATTTATTTAATCAGGCATATATATATGAAACGTAAATTAATATTAAATTTTTTTTACATAATATATATACTAAAATAATGTTTCCGTTAAACAATAATATATAAATACAAAAATAATGTCTCGGTTAAACGATAATATATATATATATATATATATATATATATATATAGAAAAATAATGTTTCAGTTAAACGATAATATATATATATATATATATATATATATATATATATATATATATATATATATATATATATATAGAAAATAATGTTTCGGTTAAACGGTAATATATATATATATAGAAAAATAATGTTTCCGTTAAATGATAATATATATATATAAAAAATAATGTTTCGGTTAAATGATAATATATATATATACTAAAACAATGTTTTGGTTAAACGATAATATATATATAAAAATAATGTTTAGGTTAAACGATAATATATATACAAAAATAATGTTTCGATTAAACGACAATATATATACAAGAATAATGTTTCGGTTATACGATAATATATATATATATATATATATATATATATATATATATATATATATATATATAAATAATATTTCGGTAAAACGAACCGAAAATAAACATGAACAAACACTGAATCAAGTAAATGGAGGAAGAAATAACTACATGGTGGAAGAGATAAGTAAATGGAGGAATATTGAACGGGTAGAAGGACTAAGATAATATAACTGTGACTAAATGCTAGAGTCCAGTTAAGCTAAGCTTTACAGAAAAAGCCAATGATCGAAATGTCAGTTTAAATGTCCGGTGCTGTCGTTGCAGAAATTCACAATGAAACGCCGAGAAATAATAGTCTATGTTGTGTTAATGTCCGCTGAAAGCGTTGAGTAGTTGTCGGTCAAAACGATGGACCTTCCGCAGTATTTCACCCAAGCGTACGGAATAAGTTGTTTGGTGTCTGGACGATACATATACAGCGAACTTCTTATCTAGTTGTGTTAGGTTGACAGGAAACACCGGTGGTAGATAATGTCCGGTGATGCATTGAGTGAACCATGTTAGTTAGATTGAAATGAACCACTGGAAGTTGATAAATAAAGGACCGATAGTGCGTTCGCTACGAGCAGTTGAAGATAAGCCGAAATAGCTGTACTGTCCGATACAGATGTTGTAATGAAATAAGTGAGCTTGAAGTAGGAACACCAAAAAATTGTCTCTCACAATGTGTAGCCGGGAGTAAAGAGCAGCGGTAGCCATTAAATGCGCAGGTCCGGAAAAGCCTACGGTAAGGGGCTGTTTCCGTATGAGCATGTCCAGCAATACCAGAAGTAGGAGGTGCTGTTGGCCGTTGCAAGTGGTGGTCAGTGCAGGAACGAAAGCTGGACATAGAAAACTGAGGTAGCCGATGCATCTCCAGGTTAGAATTGGCTGAAGTAAAGGTAAAAACTTCGGAAGATAAGAGGATATGGAAGACAAAATTAATACAAGCTTGAAATGCCGGAAGTAAGAGAAGACAAGAAATGTTCCAACTAGCGTCCAGCTGTCAGACAAAAAATAAGTGGGTTGTAATAGAGATCCTGTCCAAGCGCTCTGGTCATAGGGACCAGGGGAATGTGCTCCTCCTCCTAGATCTGCGAAAAGGTCAGAGGTTATTATAATAGGTGTGTAGTCATGTCACCGAGATGATATGTATTTAGAATTAAATACCGAGTCGCTATAATGTATTAAAAATGTTATGAAATGTTTAAGGAGGACTATTTAGAGTGTGTTAATAATAATAATCAATCAACAAAGGGAAATATGGTTGAATATAAAATCTAAATAAAACTGTCATGTTGTACAGAAAACAAAGAAAAGGCAAAGGTCCCGAATTAATAACTCGTCAGCCATGAACGGGAGTGCTGGGGGGGTAATATATATATATATATAATATATATATATATATATATATATATATATATATATATTATTTAAAAATATGATTCAACGCTACATAAGAGTTTTCATGTTTCAAAACAAGAGCCGAAAATTTCAGGATAATTATTTGAATTAAATTGAATTAAAGTACTAAGCTGTGTTCCATCTTCAAGCGAAATTTATTTTGGAATCATATTTTAAATAAATAATTATATTTATGCTTTACTTTTGTAAAAAAATAATAACAAAAATACTAAAGAACTTTGGATTATTTACCTAACGAGTTCTTTCCTATTTTCTATATATTTTATATATATATATATATATATATATATATATATATATATATATATATATATATATATATTAAGAAATGGACAAGGTCCGACAATTTATTTATTAAAGACATTTTTATGTTTAACGTTGTTTTTTATAGATACAAGTATTTAAGTAAATGCTCTGTTTATGATAAACAGTATTAAATAACATTTACCGGCCTGAATGTCCGAGAAATTTTCATAGAATTGTCAAAGAACGAATATTTTCTATGAAAATTTCTCGGACATTCAGGCCGGTAAATGTTATTTAATACTGTTTATCATAAACAATATTTATTAAATATTGTATCTATAAAAAGAACGTTAAACATAAAATGTCTTATATATATATATATATATATATATATATATATATATATATTAAAAAAGTGTGTATGTAAATATAAATATATATATATATATATATATATATATATATATATATATATATATATATATATATATAGACATTTTTATGTTTAACGTTCTTTTTATAGATACAAGTATTTAAGTAAATTTTACTTGAAGGTGGAACAGAGCTCACTTAAACTCAATTTAATTTAAATAATTATATTGAAGTTTTCGGCTCTTGTTTTGAAACATGAGACTTCTTATGTCGCGTTTTGGAATAATATTTTTAAATAAATATATATATATATATATATATATATATATATATATATATATATATATATATATATATATATATATATATATATACGTATATTCGGGAAGCAACCTTTTTCAACCATAAATATTTTTAACCATAAATATATATATATAATTAATATATTATATATATATATATATATATATATATATATATATATATATATATATATATATATATAATATCGTAGTTTGTTGCCGGGGTTTATAGGACACGAATTATATTTTTGTCTGCCGAAATAAGCTTATTCCCCATATGAGGTGATTTTGGATTTTATTGCATACTAATACACATACACACACACACACACATACATGTATACGCTCACGCGCGCACACATGCATGCACACGCACACATGCACGTACGCACACACACACACACATATATCTAATATATATGAACATACAATTACTATTTACACTCTATACATATTAGGACAATTGTCCTCATATGTTTTGTTATGACAAAGTTTCGACTGTTGTGCCACCCGCCCTTCCTCAACGTCCAAAACGTTATAATAACAACAACACAAATAAGGAAAATAATCCAAATACAAATAGTGTAAATAATGATAACCCCGCATCCCAGAAATTTAGATATTAAAAATATAATATTCTTATTTTCTCAACATTTTTTTTGTTTTACTTCAGAGCGCATTGTAAAATAACTAAAAATCTAGGTACAACATTTTTGATAAAAAAAAAATTAGTCATGAAATCTGAAAATCGAAAATGTTGGTTTAGCATTCCCAAACAAGATTAGTGTTACATTTTTCATGTAAAGAGATTTATGAAGAATCTGCTGATTTAAATCCACTGAGGAAGGCAAACGGGAAAGGATTATCCACTCCTTATATAAATTAATAAATAGTGATTAATATTTTTGTTTTCAAATATCAAGAACAAAAAAATATATATAAATTCACTATCATCATATGTTTAGGTTTTTTTTACAATCCAGTTTAAAATATCAAATGACAAAGACTTAATTTAGACATGGAAGCCATGTGCTTGATGTCTCTTGGTATTTAAAAATAAAGATTCTTTTAAATATAAAAATAATGCATAAATTCCTCCCTTGTTAAGCTTCGGCACACCTGGCTATTATTCAGGCCGCGTTAGGTCATCCGGGCTCATCGGTTGATTATATATATATATATATATATATATATATATATATATATATATATATATATATATGTGTGTGTGTGTAGCAGGTGTAACAGCAAAAATTTTCCAATCTTAGAAATGATTAAAGATATCTTACAGGAATTCTCCGAGGATTTTATAACACAATTGGACTCTATTTTAAATATATTTAGCTCTAAGTTAAAGTGATGATCCCTCTTGCTGATGAGACTTCCTGTTCCAGTTTTCCTCTCTACTGCCCCCTATTTTAAAAACATATTCACCGTTTTCTTGATGGTTCTTGAATGGATTTTGAAGATGGAAGCCAGAGTATGAATATTGGTACCATTACTGAAGGCCTGAATGATTTTTTTCCTCTCATCATTGCTCAGTTGGGAAGACATAATGATGTTGACACAAAATGATTTTAGCCTGTTCTCTTTCTAGCTGAATAACTGAAAGGGTTTTTTTTTTCAGTGATTCTTACGAAAAATGGTGTCAAGATGTCTGAATGTTTATCTGAAGATCTGGAAAAATGGTACTTAATTAGTGTTTTTTTTGTTTTTTGTTTTTTAGATATGAAACATTTTGTGTGATGGACAGTTATCCCGTACTGTTACACGATTTGGCCAGTTTTGCTGTTACACGATTTGGCAGTTTGGCTGTTACACGATTTGGGCAATTTTGCTGTTACACGATTTGGGCAATTTTGCTGTTACACGATTTGGACAGTTTTGCTGTTACACGATTTGGGCAATTTTGCTGTTACACGATTTGGCCAGTTTTGCTGTTACACGATTTGGGCAATTTTGCTGTTACACGATTTGGACAGTTTTGCTGTTACACGATTTGGACAGTTTTGCTGTTACACGATTTGGGCAATTTTGCTGTTACACGATTTGGCAAGTTTTGCTGTTACACGATTAGGACAGTTTTGCTGTTACACGATTTGTGCAATTTTGCTGTTACACGATTTGGACAGTTTTGTTGTTACACGATTTGGACAATTTTGCTGTTACACGATTTGGACAATTTTGCTGTTACACGATTTAGACAGTTTTGCTGTTACACGATTTAGACAATTTTGCTGTTACACGATTTAGAAAGTTTTGCAGTTACACAAGGTATGCACATATGTTATTTGTTTGATTCATTTTCTGTGAAAGATTGGGCTACTTATGACGCCGGATCCGAACGAAAGCCGGCCAAGCGTAGCAAAAGTGGTTTTCATTCTGACGTACAAACAATAGGCGTTTCAGTAGGAATTTAAATTTAAAAGCGATCCCCAGCCGCATGTATAAAAAAAAAAAATATTAGGATAGTGTGATCCGGTTTGAATTCAGAGTTTCCTTCTTTTAGACTGGTTGCAATCCAAGTCTACAGGACCCAGTCCGTCCTGCTATTTTACCCATAGTTGGGGGAGAAGAGATGGATTTATACCTCTCCGAAGGGTTTTAGCACGTAAATGAATGTAATGAGCTCGACTGGAATTCAAACTCTGATTCCTTAATTCTAGCTGTTAACCATTACTCAACTGTGGCTCCACACACACACACACACACACACAAACACACACACACACACACACACACACACACATATATATATATATATATATATATATATATATATATATAATGACACCCAGCTGCGAGGGCTGATAGAAACCAATATGATGATTAGTCTCCCACTAGACAGACACACATACACAATTACGAATACACTTTACATTCCGATGATTAGAAGTGACCCTAGTAGGAGTGAAAATAGCAGTGTTACTCTCTTTTTGTCTTTTGTCTCTCAATCTCTGACGAAGCTTTAATAAAAGTGAAACATGTTTCCTATTTGTCCTTTCTTTTATCATCCTGGTGGATTCCGCTCCTTCTCTGTTCTATATTTGATGTTTAATATATATATATATATATATATATATATATATATATGTGTGTGTGTGTGTGTGTGTGTGTGTGTGTGTGTGTGTGTGTGTGTAAAATTAATAAAAAACAATATTCATATGTTACTACTTCCCGCTAGTTATGGTTTCATGAGGACACTTAGATGTTAATAATGTTGTCTCACGGTAAGAGTCATGGGATACTCCATTTCTTGTTATCTATAAGATACTTATCTCTGAGATAAGAAGGGGGAACTGAGTATATTGTTACTCTTACCGACTGAATCTTGTTAGAAAAATATGGAAGGAAGCATCCTTTTCTAACAAGATTTCTCGAATATTCAGGCCGTTAGATATAAATAAAAAATAGACTGTTTAATAAATAAATCAAAACAGTGTATCTACTTAAATATATGTATCCATTTAAAATAACGTTTAAACAAATAAACTATATATATATATATATATATATATATATATATATATATATATATATTTGAAATTTCCACAAATATTCTTAAATGCCTATAATTGATAATAGAAGCCGTTGGTTTACACCAGCGGCTTCCCATACTTAATACTTCTCGTTTTCACTCTCGCGTGGCCATGTCTGACGTCATGAGCTGCAGTGCGATTTTCGCTTCCAGCGTCTCGTAGGCACGAGTTTTTCGTTGCTTGGAAATCTTCCATGCAAACAAAAAGAGACTATCATTATTATTTTGTCCGGTTATTGCGAAGTATATTGTAATGTAATTGTCATCTTTGATACTGGCTTATGCAAGCCGAAAGCTTAGATAGGATTAAAAATATCTATCAATATGGTGATTTTCTGTCGTATTTCAATGATAATGTTATTAAGCTTATCGGACGATATGAAAAGAATTTACATAAAATAAATAGACAATATATAATATATATATATATATATATATATATATATATATATATATATATATATATATATATATATATATATATATATATATATATATATAGTTTAAATTTTGTTTTGCGAAAAGTTTGTAATATTTATATTCCCATGTGTTGACGCTTATGACTGGTACCAATGAAAAAATCAAGGGTCGTAAATGGTTTTATTTTATGGTCAGGAAAATATGATAGAATCTATTTTGATGGTCGTGACTCTGGTTTATGTAGTAAATTGATTATTTGCTTAAACTTGCTGATAAAAAAAAAACGTTTCTTTGTGCGATGGTTTTGTAATTGCATTGGTAGAATGGGAAGATATTAAAATTTGGCAGATTTCGCCTTCCGCATTCCTTTATATGTTGGCTAAGGGATACTTTTCTGATGTGGGGATCCCTTATTTGTTGGCGATGAACTGTCATCCTTTGTCGGGGTGTCTGGCCGGTTTGGGCATTGTCATGTTTGTGGCAACCTTTGCATGCTCTTATGCATTTTAAATATTATGCTATGAGTTGCACGAGAAATAATTTTTAATTTTGGATTTGGATCCGTCTTTTCGTAGCCTTCTAATAGATAGCTACATACTCTGCAGAGAGATCGTTTGCATCATTTGATCTGAGGTTCTTTAAATGTGGTCTGCAATTTTTCACTCGTCAGTATCTGTTTTTAGTGATATTGTTAGTCGTTTACATTTTATAATTGTGTATTTTTGTAATAAGTTTTTCATTTGTTTTCTCCTTTAGTAGGATTGCTAGCTTTAGTTGTATATGTGTGTAGACTTCTGTGTTCTTTGGGTTGACAGTTGAGATATAAGGGATGACTTTTTTTTTATAAATTCCTCACTCCACATGTAAGAAATTTAACAAACCAATTTTGTATTTAACAATAATGAGTACTACAATATTTATCTTGTAATAAGCAATACGCTCATGATGATATCGCTATGTCGAAAGTACTCGGAAATAAAAAGTAATATGCATCAACACCGCGATTTTCTCACGTCCCTCAATAATGACACCAAAAAGCTTATCCCTGAATATGAAAGGATCCTATTGGAAATAAGTAGTCAGAACATGTCTAAATTATTTAACGAAACATGTCTCATTATATAGGGAGGGGGGGGCTAACACAAAACGATTGTAAACTGTTCTCTTTCTAGCTGAATAACTGAAAAGGCCTTTCAGTGATTCTTACGACAAATGGTGTCAAGATGCCTAAAAGTTTTATCTGAAGGCCTGGGAGAAATAAACTCAGTTTAGTGTCTTTTTAGATATTAAATATTTTGTGGGATGGACAATTATACTGTTACACCTGATATATATATATATATATATATATATATATATATATATATATATATATATATATAGAGAGAGAGAGAGAGAGAGAGAGATAGATAGATAGATAGATAGATAGATAGATAGATAGAAGATAGACAGATAAGAACAGATTGAGATAGATAGATAGATAGATAGATATAAAATCAACTGCACGTGATTTTGTTATTTGTACGTTTTTTTATCGTTTTTCTTTTTTGTCTTTCTTTTTGCATCGATGGGCCTTGAGAAACGAACCTTAATGAATAGGCATATAATCCAAATTTTTTAAAGCCTGCCAACCAGACTCAATCATGTCTAGAATATTATTCGGAATGTGACGCGTTCGTATAATGTCTGCTTGTTCTTTTTCCGCTAACCATGTTATGTACACGCTAATTACCCCCACGTACGATTTGAGAACAGCAACAAAACTTTAAAAAATACCTCTGCGACTTTCCACTCAGACATAGTTTCGGGATTTAATTATCATTATCACTAATTTTTGTCGGAATTTTTTACATGAGTAATTATCTGCAAAATTTAACATATGTACCAGGATAAAATACGTTCTAAGAAAAGTAAGATTTGTCTCTTGAAAGCGCTATTACTGTAACGATTTAATAAGCTTAGCTTAGATGTGGCACAAGGTCGAAATTATGGAGTACACATTAAAGATCAAACTCACTCGTAATTTATCTAACTAGACAAAATTGTTAACCATTACACCCCATCGAAATTCTTCCTTTTTTTTTAATTGTATATGCACTTTACAATGTTTATTGTTTTGAAAAGCTATTATTAGAAGAGATTTATTAAACCCCCAAATATTCTATATACATTGACTTTTTTCTAAAGAATGAACAACCAAAATATGAAACACTATTTATTTGTTAGATTGTTTATTTACAAAATTAATTTTATATTTACAAGATTATAAAAATGTGATGCAATATTTATTATATGCCATTTTATAAAGATTTGTTGTCTAAGTTTTTATAAAGAAATAACTATGAATACAGATGCTTTTTATTAATAAATTTATAAAGATTTCCAAAATGATTAAAAAAAATGATAATAATATTCCTTCCACTTTACTTTGTTCAGAATTCCATCTACCCAGAATGAATAAATTCCTCAGTATCCCCATCTACAGGGGATCTTTTTTTTAAGATTATGTAAAGGCTGTAATTAATAGTAATTTGTGTCAGGAAAACACCGTGGATGAGGGAAAACTTCCCATCAAATCTTTAATCACAATTTTTCTCCTTGTATTGCAACTATTATTTCCTATTTAGTTATGCTAAGAAAGTATGAAAAACGATAAATATTTGCTTAAATCTTTGCTTTTGTGATAAGAATAATGATATTTCTGAAATTTTTATTAAACCCCAAAATATGATTTATACATTGACTTTTTTCTAAAGAATGAACAACCAAAATATGAAACACAATTTATTTGTTAGATTGTTTATTTACAAAATTAATTTTATATTTACAAGATTATAAAAATGTGATGCAATATTTATTACATGCCATTTTATAAAGATTTGTTATCTACGTTATTTTATAAAGAAATAACTATGAATACAAATGTTTTTTATTAATACATTTATAAAGATTTCCAAAAAAAATGAGAACCCACTACAAGGCAGTGGTTATTATTATTTACCATTTCATAAAGAATCTGGAATCCCTTCTGTTTGTCTCAAGGTCACAGCTGAGTCTAAAAATGCTAAAACAACCAGACTGGCATAACTACGTGGAATAGCCTACAAGATGTCGTTTGCTACTTCAGGTTACTAGCCGTTCGCCATCGGTAAGTTTTCACAAATTTCTCAATCTAGCTCATCGCCTTGTATCATATCGCCAGCAAAACGCTCGATTCACAACCCATTTTGTTACTCCAAAGATTTCGTGACCAGATAGGAGTTATTAAAAACAATTCGTCTGCCATCACATAAATGTAAACACAGAACAAATACATTGAGTCAATAGCTTAGTCCACCGCAAGGAAAGTTGGCTCCCTGTGCCGCGCCAGGAAAATTTTCTCGCCGGAGTCGATCCTTCAAATCTACAAATCAACCATTCGCCTGGAGTATTGCTGCCATATATGGTCTGGAACCCCTTCTATTTGTCTCAAAGTCCTTGATAAAATCCAGAGATGGATATGTAATATAATTGGCCCTGATCTGGCATCTTGTCTGCAGTCGCTCTCTCACAGACGTGCCGTCGCCTCCCTCTGTCTTTTTTACAAATACTTTCACGGCAACAGCTCCGATGAGCTGCTTTCACTGATTCCCAGACTTCATGAATTTAAGCGTTCTACTGGGCTCTCACCCTTTCACTGTCGAAACTGTTAAATGTAGCCGTCTCTTCTACTCCAATAGCTTCATGTCTCACACCTCTCGCCTGTGGAACTCCCTCCCCTTTTCCTGTTTCCCTGATAGCTATAATCTCCAACTATTCAAATGTAATGTCAATCGACATCTCCAGATGCCTTGATCTATCCACTATCCTTCTCTTCATCCTTTCCTTTATCACTGCTATTTGCTCTTGCTCAACACTCTGTAACCTCTTGCATGCTAGTGGCTTCCCGCCTTGCTTGGGGCGAAACGCTTAAAATTAAAAAAAATAAAATATCCATGAAAAAGTTTTGTTCATAAATTTATTAAAATGTCTGTGAAAAAGAGAACAAGAAGTTTAAATAAAGACATAACAACGAATAACTAATTGCAGGGGTCAACATGATTTTTAATGACAAGAAACAAAGCACATTTTTCAGCTAATTTGGTGGTACTGATTCCGAAAATGACCTTAGTTTTTTACGGTTAGCTACCGTTTTTGATATACCGAAATTCCTTATTTTTGGAAAAAAATGATCAATTTACAATCTTGGCTGATCGCAAAATTTAGTTAATAAAGGTAAACCCATCAATTTTCAACAGGACCGAGAAATTTATGTCAGCCACAAGAAATAAACTATTTTTATAAGAAAAAAGTGTTTTTGAGTCAAAAATTTTAAAATAGATCTACCGAAGTTTTCCAGTTTATAGCCAAAATTTAAACTGATAAACTTTATCAGTAATACAATTTAGTAAACCTGATAATTAAGGTGACATAAAAAAAAAAAAAAAATGAAACCCTAAAATCTTTTGTTTGGTATTCATGAATTTATCCCATCACTATCTCCTCACAACAGAAGGAAACCAAACACATTGAGAGAATTTTGTTTTACAGTTGGAAAAAAATTCCAAATAAAGACATTCCAATTGAATGCACCTATTCCATTGTACATGATACTGCTGAAGTATCAAAGGGACTTAAATAACACTGAACATAACAGTCTATTTATAAAGAGAAAAAATTGACCACAGTTCTTATGTTTACGAAGGTTTTATTTCTACTGTTAGTTTATTAAATAATTTGATAAAAATACTTGTTGGTTTTGGTATATTCAATCGTTTTATTTTTTTAAAGACTTACGGTATGATTGTTATTGCAAAAATAGTATTTTTCAATTAACAGAACAATATTTGTTGGTTTAAAATTGAGAGTTTTCTGCGATTTTATTTTGAGAAATACTGCCACCAGTCAATATTATACATACAGAAAACAAATGAAAAAAAAAATTTTTTTCAAAAATGATGCATTTCTATGCATCAAAAACGGTAGGTAACCAATAACAAATAAGGTCGTTTTCAGATACAGCGCCTTCAAATTGGTTAAAAAAGATGTTTGGTGTCTCGACACCATTTTATTTTTTTTTTTTTTTTTTTTTTTTGTTGGCCAGCGTTATAAATTAGAAAAAGTGCATTTTCTAAGTATTTCTTTCATTTCCTCTCATCACATATATTTACTAATATTGGTTGAAATTAAAATACTAAACATAGCTTTTTAGAACAATAAATTTGGTACCTCCACGAGATCGCTAAAAAAAAGAGCATAGCATGAAGAAAAAGACGCCAAACTTGACAAAAACAAAATTTTATCGTCTAAATGTTTATGTTATTAGCACGTCCGAAATTTTCGTTAAAAATCTTGTTTTTTTTTTTTTTGAGTCAGCAAAATTGACAGATGGCAACCATTTTTTTTTCCATTTTATAATAAAACTGAAAATCTCACTTTGAAATTCTTTTAAATATCAATTATCATTTTTTCAAAACTTATTTTAAGAAAATCAGAAATTATAATGTTTATTTAAAATATTTTGAACCAAGCTTAACTTAACTTCTGCGACGAAAAGATGTAATTTGAAAATAAAACAAAGCAGATCATAAACTTTCGCGACACTTGACAGGTGCGGAATGACATATTGACGGATTCCGTGACGATAATTTGTTCTACGGAAGGAGAAAAGTGAAATTATTTACATTTAAGTGAACAAATTATTTACCTCGTTATTTTTAAGGAAAACTTTCAGCGCTCTAATTTTTTTAATTTTTTTGTACTTAGCTTTCACCTTTACGTTTATGATGCTTTATGGAAAATATATTCTAAAGAAATTAAAATAAGACTGTTAAGAGTGACATCAAATTTCATATTTCATAAGAAAGGTATCTAATTAATTTATAGGTACCTTTCTTATGAAATTTTATCAGAAGTGTACATAAAATTATAGTATTTTATGTACATTTATTACATTTTACTGTATTATTTGTATTTCCATTCATTTTATTATTAATTTTGATATTTTATTTATGGAAAAATATCATAACTGAGATTAATATAAAAATAATATCATATAAATTTCATAAGATGATATGGATAATTGTAGGTACCCTTCTCAGTTGAAATTGAAAAATCAAATTAACTTCTCCAGACGTGTTTCGCAAAAGTAAAGGCCTTAACAGCGGAGAACAATGCTTAACTCAAAAAACGCATTTATGGCTAGGACCCGTTATGTTACGTACATTATAGCGAACCATTCTCAGTTCCTTTGTATTCCACTGGTGAGAAGTAAATTCCACTCAAACAGCTTCTTCCCACCAAATGCTGCTTTGTGAAACCGACTCCCAAGAGGATGGTTCCCCGATCACTACAGTTTATTCAAGTCTAGGGTTAATCGTTATCTTCCCTACATATTAGCATAAACTGTGTCTCTTACTTCTAAATCCTCTACATGTGGTGAAACATACAGTAAAAAAAAAAAAAATATAGAACTTTTAAAAAGCCTTTCTTTAGGACAAAACCTAAAAGACGATTGGAGAATGTAATCGTAAATATTGAAAATATTTGTTACATTATGTTATATTTGATCATGGAAATAAAGAATTTATGAAAGTTTACATGATGACTTACTGGGCATCAAATCCTCAATTTTGAGAAAAATCTTTGCCTGCTTCTTAGCCCCTGATATATTATGAAATGGACAAAGTTCGACAATTATTTTAAGATATTTTTATGTTTATATATTCGTTTTATAGATACAAATCTAATTAAATGCTCTGTTTTTATAATAAACAGTATTTATAACATTTACCGGCCTGAATAAACATAAAAATGTCATAAAATAATTGTCGAACTTTGTTCATTTCATAATGTATGACGTCATTTGCTTACAATTGGATACACTTTGAGCAGATATGAATGTACTTGAGAGATTCATGGAAGTTTAAAGGCAGTAAATTCGACCTCGCTAATCGAACGATTCTCTGTGACTCGATCGGTTAAATGACAATTCCGTATAGGATACAGGTTCGAATCCTATCGGAAGACGAATATTTTATATGAAATTTTCTCAGATATTATATATATAAAAAGAATGTATAAAAATAAAAATGTATATATATATATATATATATATATATATATATATATATATATATATATATATATATATATATATATATATATATATGCATATCTGAACATGAAAATAAAGCATTTATGAGGGTTTATATGTAGATTTATCAGACATCAAACACTCCAGCCCCAACCATGACTTGGTTCTTTATGGTTTTCATTTGTTCCGTTCACTAGAGAACAATTTAAATGAAAAAAAAATTGACTGTGTACAGTCAAACGAAAATTACGTCAGAAACATTTTCCAACAAAAAACACAAAGTTCATACAAGATTGTAGAACATTGGGAGATAGTTGTTAAAACAATGGAGACAGTCTACTTAGCCAATAAATGTCTTTTTTGCATGTATGTCAAATTTTGTTTTTAATTTTCTAATCGGGCACATACTTTTTCAAGGATCTAATCAGGGCCTAGGAGAATGTAATCGTAAATATTGAATATCTTTGGGACATTATGTTATATTTGATCATGAAAATAAAGAATTTATGAGAGTTTACATGAAGATTTACCGGACATCAAAACCTCAATTTTTGGAATAGTCTTAACATAATGATGGGACTAACGCAAACCAGAATTTTTGCTTCATAATTTGCCTGTATGTATTAATATTTTGTTTCGTAAGAACTTTCTGTATTTTAATTGTTAGAGAGTACAAGATCTTATTATTATGAACGTTTCAAAAACATTTCTCTATGCAAAACCTAAATGACGATTGGAGAATGTAACCGTAAATATTGAATATATTTGCGACATTATGTTATATTTGATCACGGAAATAAAGAATTTATGAGAATTTACATGAAGATTTTCTGGACACCAAATCATCAATTTTGAGAAAAATTATTACGAACGTTTAAAAAGCATTTCACAGTTGCAAAACCTAAAAGGCGAATGTAACCGTAAATATTGAATATGTTTGGGACATTATATTATATTTTATTCACTTTTGTCAATCCAGACACAGAGATTGAACTCACAGCTGTGAGATAACTCGATACTTAATTAACGTTTTGATTTAATCTCCAGCAGCGGCGGCTCTTGGAAGCTTCGCCGTGTATAACAGCAGAGATTTGGTCTAGTGGGATTAGCTATTATCCTAATGGATAGACCCACCTGATTACTAAGTATTGCATATCAATTTTACTAAACTTATCTTAATACGACACACGACTACAAGTGCGAAATCCCTAACTGGGATCGAAATTACTAATGATTGGTCAAACTAGTATTTTTTTTTTTTTTAAGCAGGTCTTTACAAGGAGACATCGTGTAATGATTAAAAAAAAACATTCCTTGCTAGATCAGTTACAAATGAGTAGGTGCTCCTCAATTTCGGCCTTGTGACACATCTGTGCTAATCATTTTGTCACTTCGAAGTGGTGTAATTGTTAGCAGGGATGTCTCGTTAGATCAATTATGACTAAATAATGAGTTCGATCCTCACTGGGTGCCCCATACTTCCGGCCTTACGCCACATGTAAGCTACGCTTTGAAAATTACCAGAGAAGAATGATGCATTTCAGTATTACTCAATGGTCTTGCCGTTGTGACCTCAATCTTCTGGCTTACTCCTCCTATATTTTGGATAGGAATCATTCCCTTGTTGAAACTTTATTTTTTTTTTAAATCAAAGGGATAAATCACTCGACGGTTGGTGCAATTGTAATAATTTATTGAATGAATTGATGAGTAGATTTCAACATTAATATCAGAGTTGAATTGTCGCAACAAATATATATTGTAAGGCACTACCCACTGATTGGAGATTTCTTGCTCAATTTGACGTCCATATTGTATCAGTTTGATCTTGCCGATATAAACCTCCATCTTCTGGATTTCTCCTTCCATATTTTGAATAGGAGCCATTCCCTGGTTCAAATTTAAATTTAATTTATATCAAAGAGAAAAAAATCAGTTGGGGGTTTGTGCCTCCCGTGGATCCCCTTTGATAAAAATGAAATATACTTATCCAATTACACTAGGTGTCATTACCTTGTTTAAATTTAATTTATATCAAAAGAAAAAATTCAGTGTGTGTGTGTGGGTCCCGGGGACCCTCTTTGATCGAAATGAAATATACTTATCAAAGTACTCTGGGTAATGTAGTTTCAGAATATATCTGGTTATGGGGAGTTGTCTCCAAAACCCTAGGAGGAGTTCGATAACAAACAGACAGAGAGATGTTACAACTTTATATATAGAGATTTGATTTACATGTTTTTACGGCTTATCTGGCTTTTAAAAGTTAGATTTAGAGTGTTAGATTTTGTGGAGATAATAATGATTTACTGATACAATTCATACGAATTAACCCATAATTTAGGGTATAGTATGTGAATTCATACATTTCTCAAGAGTATTTGCGCGTAAGGGAATATAACAAACCCAACTGAGATTGGAACTTGACTCTCCCATTTTCAATTCCGAGCCATTATCCCTCCCAACCAACAGCACATTTTGATAAAACCTTCAAAAGTTACATGTCAAATTCCCATGTGTTGACAGAGATTTGGATATTTTGTATCGCTCTTAACTATGGCGAACAGGAGGGTACGAGTAACGGCAGGGCCCGTCAGAAGTGTGTCTGTTGCAGCCCGAAAAACAAGGACGGGTGGGCGTTTCTGTTCCTTCGGGCTAATTAGGAAGATCACAGTACACATGTTTGAGTGCAATGGACGAGCTAACCAGAGCACCAGAGCAAGGGAGCGGAACATATTACATACAGTTACATGATCACATTTGAAGCTATAATGAGTCAAACAAACTTAACACAGAAAACACACACACACATATATATATATATATATATATATATATATATATATATCGTTTATTTGAAATACTGTGTTCGAAACCAAAACTACAATTTTTTCAGTGGTTTGCTGCTAAGGAGTTATTTAAGGCGAGCAGGCTTTGTAGTAGAGTGCTCAATATCAAATAGATAGAGCGTTAATAGAATTAATATGAAGAAGTGAGAAAACTTTTTAATATTAATTCTCTCTCTCTCTCTCTCTCTCTATATATATATATATATATATATATATATATATATATATATGTGTGTGTGTGTGTGTGTGTGTGTATATATATATATATATATATATATATGTATGTATGTATGTATGTATGCATTGCTCGAATTAGAGTAGTACAGCTTATTACTAGCGTGCACACACACACACACACACACACACATATATATATATATATATATATATATATATATATATATATATATATATATATATATAATATTTTCTGATTTAATACAAAGCTCTTCAACTCAGTTCATATGAAAGCTTGATTAAGAAAAAAGCGCAAGCGTTCATCTGATTAACATCAAACATGCTCTGTGTCGCGGACGAAGATTTAGCTAAAATATAATCAATTTTTTTTTTACGACGACGCTGGCCAAACATGTTAACCTCAAATCTCCCCCATATATATATATATATATGTGTGTGTGTGTGTTAAAAATTCAGTTCGGGTATGGCTGTAAAAGGACAACATGAAGGAAGACGAAAGGAAAACTTTTCTTAGCTGACTCATTTTTTCTCCGGGTGACTTTATCAAGGAAATCTGCATAACATTTTTGCTCTTCTATATAAATACTTATAAAATGAAATCCTTGCATTTGCCTTGATAATGTTTCACAGAGGACGAAACCCGTCGGCTAAGTCAAGTTTACCTGTTGTCTTTATTCATACATATTCATATATATACATACATACATGTGTGTGTGTGTGTGTGTGTGTGTGTGAATTGGAATTAAAAAAAAAGTATTAAATCCGACGGAATGATAAAATGAGAACCAAAAAGACTCGTTTATAAATTTAACATGTTTCGATTTTATTTAAGCTTCATCAGAATTTTTGGGAAATATCTTAAGAAAGAGAATTCCCCTGTTCCTTTGAGTTCAGTTATGTTTGTTTTTGGTTGACAAGTCGCTCTCATGTGTTTATGTCTTGGGGTGTCAGTGTGTGTGTGTGTGTGGATTCTAGTGGACATGTCCATAACTGTCTGCTAGTGTCCGTTTGTTTAATTCCTGAAAATAGCGGGAGGAAAATAGGAATGGTGTGGCTGTATGGGAGTGTATCAATTTTTTTCGTTAGTCCGCGGGTTATCGGATTGGTTAAATGTTTCTCCACAACTCATTTCTAAAACATTCTGCTGAAGTTTACATAAAAGCGAAACATGTTAAATCTGTAAACGTTTCCTATTTGTTTCTTCTTCTACCACACACACACACACACACACACACACACACACACACACACACACACACACATATTAGTGACTTTCGTTCGAAACGTCTGATGAACTTAATGTTTTCGGCATGTAGTTGTGTAGCGATCATCGCCGCTGTTTATGAAATCGGCCTGTGTTGCCACAAAATTCGTTTAAAAGACACCAGATTTAAGGGAACAGACCCTACAGTATTAACCGAATGGAAAATGAACCCCTAAGATATCAGCCCAATAGAAAATGGACTCCTTTGATATCAACCCAATAGAAAATTAACCCCTATGATATTAACCCAATGGAAAATGAACCCTAAAGATATCAGCCCAATAGAAAATGGATCCTAAACTAATAACCCAATAGAAATTTGATCCCTAAGTTATTGACCCAATAGAAAATTGGCCCCTAAGATGTTAACCTAATGCAAAATGGACCCCTATGATATCAACCCAATAGAAAATGGACCACTATGATATTAACCTAATACAAAATTGACCCCTAAGATATCAACCCAATAGAAAATGGCCCCCTATGATATCAACCCAATAGAAAATGGACCCCTATGATATTAACCCAGTAGAAAATGAATCCCTAATATATTAACCCAATAGAAAATGGACCGCTATGATATCAACCCAATAGAAAATGGACCCCTATGATATCAACCCAATAGAAAATGGACCCCTATGATATTAACCCAGTAGAAAATAAATCCCTAATGTATTAACCCATTAAAAAATGGACACCTAAGATATCAACCCAATAGAAAATGAACACCTAATATATTAACACAATAGAAAAAGTTGTAGTCCTTTATCAAAAGGGATGTATATGAGAATGGAAAAAAATAATCAAGCCAAAGAAGATGTGGAAAAAAAATGTAGAACTGCAGTAATTTATTTTAAAGTCGAAACAATAGAAACGCTTATTCAATATGTTGAATAATTGAACGTGGTTAAATGCAACTGACAACATTGTCAAGAAACGAAATTGATAAAGTTCTTAATAAACAGTCAGAAGAGAGGAAGAAACAAAGAAATACTTAAAAGAAATACAGTATAACCCGGATGTAAGAGAGTGGTCGGGACCGGAGATGAAGTCTCTTATATACGGGTTTCTCTTATATCCGGGTTTGGTCTATTTTATATACATTAACACAGGCTCTAATTTGGGACCAGAGAAAATCTCTCTTATATACGGGTTTCTCTTATATCCGGGTTTGGTCTATTTTATATACATTAACACAGGCTCTAATTTGGGACCAGAGAAAATCTCTCTTATATCCGGGTCACTTATATCCGGGTTACACTGTAGTCCAAAAGAAAATCAATGCAAGGATGATGGTTAGTGACCAACATTAACATGTGAAATAAGATGATTTGTTCAGGTATGTATTAATCAAATAAAGGTTTCTATATAACCTGTTAAATTTTAGTGATTTTCTAAGCCCGGCTTAGATGTGGCACAAGGCCGAAAGTATGGAGCACCCAGTGAGGATCGAACTCACTACTCAGTCGTAATTGATCTAGCAAGGAAAGCTTTCTAGCCATTACACCACCTCGAGGTGCGCAAACCTGTTAAATAATACGTAGCACTTTGTTTTTGGAATAAAACTTGACACGCATAATATTGATTTACTTCCACACAGTAATCATTAGGACACAAACGTTGAAACATATTAATAAAAAAAAAAACATTTTTAAATGGCTCATGAATTAGTCGAAAGCGATTGGACGAATGATTACTACGGACATTTTTTTTTTCATCCTTTTAATTCCATCCAAAGAGAAAATTTGCAAGAACACCAGAAAAAAATTAATAAAACACTTTTCCTTGTCTGTCACATTCAATGTATAAAAGAAAGGTTTTTGCCTGAATTTCTGGGATGTGAAGTTATCATTATTTACAAGAAAGTTTGCTGCTCAAATTATCATATTACTCATACGCAGGGTCAAGGAGGAGGGACTCCAGCCGGTATATTGTCCCGGGGCCCAAGAACTATGAAGAGCTCTACAGCAAACATACAACACCCATCACTACCTCGAGAACAAGCACGTTCTTCTACCCCCCAGCCCAACATGCACTTACATTCACATACTCAAACATCACTATATTTATCCACAACACTTGCTTTCTTTTATTAGTATTTATTATTAATAAGCCTAGTGGTATAAACATATGATAATACCAAGAGTATCTACCTACAACCCTGGGTAGATGTAGAGATGCGGAACTTAGTGTAATGATGGGACTTGCGCACATCAGAATTTTCACTTTATCACGTGCAAGTATGTATTATTATTTTATGCGGTAAGGACTTTATGTATTGTAATTGTTAGAGCTCAAGGTCGTATTATTATATAAGTTTCAAAAGCATTTCTCCATGACAAAACCTAAAATGCGATGGGTGATTTATGTTGCTGTAGTAATTGAAAATATTTGTTACATTATGTTATATTTGATCATGGAAATAAAGAATTTATGAAAGTTTACATGAAGACTTACTGGGCATCAAATCCTCAATTTTGAGAAAAATCTTTGCCTGCCTCGTAGCCCCTGATATATTATGAAATGGACAAAGTTCGACAATTATTTTAAGATATTTTTATGTTTATATATTCGTTTTATAGATACAAATCTAAGTAAATGCTCTGTTTTTATAATAAACAGTATTTATAACATTTACCGGCCTGAATAAACATAAAAATGTCATAAAATAATTGTGGGACTTTGTTCATTTCATAATGTATGACGTCATTTGCTTACAATTGGATACGCTTTGAGCAGATATGAATGTACGTGAGAGATTCATGGAAGTTTAAAGGCAGTAAATTCGACCTTGCTAATCGAACGATTCTCTGTGACTCGATCGGTTAAATGACAATTCCGTATAGGGTACAGGTTCGAATCCTGTCGGAAGACGAATATTTTATATGAAAATTTCTCGGACATTATATCTATAAAAAGAATGTATAAACATAAAAATGCCTATATATATATATATATATATATATATATATATATATATATATATATATATATATATATATATATATATGCATACCTCAACATGAAAATAAAGCATTTATGAGAGTTTATATGTAGATTTATTGGACATCAAACACTCCAGCCCCAACTGTGACTTGGTTCTTTATGGTTTTCATTTGTTCCGTTCACTAGAGAACAATTTAAATGAGAAAAAAAAATGACTCTGTACAGTCAAACGAAAATTACGTCAGAAACATTTTCCAACAAAAAACAAAGTTCATACAAGATTGTAGAACATTGGAAGATAGTTGTTAAAACAATGGAGACAGTCTACTTAGCCGATAAATGTCTTTTTTGCATGTATGTCAAATTTTGTTTTTAATTTTCTAATCGGGCACATACTTTTTCAAGGATCTAATCAGGGCCTAGGAGAATGTAATCGTAAATATTGAATATCTTTGGGACATTATGTTATATTTGATCATGGAAATAAAAAATTTATGAGAGTTTACATGAAAAGTTACCGGACATCAAATCCTCAATTTTTGGAATAGTCTTTGCCTGCCTCGTAACAACAGAGGAGTTTTATTCTGCCTTTCAAAATCTCTCTTGAAGGAAGAAAAAGGTCATTGGGGGCGGGGGACTACTTTAAAGAGGAAACCATGTAGTTTGTTGTTTGGAATTGAAATAAATTGTTCCTGATACAATATATGTTATATATATATATATATATATATATATATATATATATATATATATATATATATATATATGTATGTATGTTTATATATATATATATATATGCATATGTGTGTGTGTGTGTCTGTGTGTGTGTGTGTGTGCAGCATATCTTCCTTCACGCATGTTTGGTTGAATAATCTACACATATGTCTATTTGATTTTAATCGTCTCAAATTCACGGATCAATTTCTTAGTGCTGTTACAAAACTAATTAAGGAAGGCACCGTAGTTTTGGTTATTTCTTTTATTTTCCCAATTTCTTTTAATCTCATCCAAGATCATCGTCAGGTATGAAGTGATAAGACAAAAAATGTAATTGATAGTTGTGAATTTTTAAAATAGACATAATATATCTTGATTATTCAACCAAACATGATCTTGAATATATATATATATATATATATATATAGACCTTGAATATATATATATATATATATATATAGACCTTGAATATATATATATATATATATATATATATATATATATATATATATATATATATATATATATATATATATATATATATATATATATATATATATATATATATATATATATATATATATATATATATATATATATATATAGAGAGAGAGAGAGAGAGAGATCTTATATATATATATATATATATATATATATATATATATATATATATATTCGACATTCAAGTTTTGAATAATATTATTTGATCTACTCTATATTGAGCATTCTTTTAAGAATTGTATTTTTGGTAATTGGAATTTCTTCCGTCTACACTAATACCATATATATTGTTGTTATTAAAACCTATTTTTATACTTTCATAGTGTTTTGACCCATTTTGGGCGGTGTAACTATTTGCCCATATCTGGGACCCTGATAGATGCTACCACTCCGGGTCAGGGTAGACATGGGAACACCATCAATTAAGAGATGGTTCCACGCTACTCAAAACCTTCTGATCAGAGACCTTGCTGTCGGATGTAGTTTATCGTCTTACCCAGGACTGCGTCCTGAAAAGCAGTGCACCATAAATGGAGATCGTATTATAGCTACTGTATAGCGAATTCGATTCTTGTTGGGCCTGTTGCTATCTTATCAACATTTGCTTTTTCCTTTCCTAAATCCGACACTCCCACTTTTTCGATTTGATCAATTAATCTCTGCGAGGCCCAATTTCATCGTGATTGCGGACGTTAAACATCATTCTTCAACTCTGTACCTGGGCATGCAATACTATGCTAGAAGTCAAACATTCCTTTACTTAAGACCTCTATCCGTCTAGAATTTATTCATTATTATTATTATTATTATCAGGGTTTTTCATAAATGTGTTTGTTGTAAAGTCGTGTCGAGGAAGGTTGTCAATGAATATATAAGTGACAATCCCAGGAAGTCTGCTGGCGCCGATAACGACCCTCTACCCACCCAGATAGTTTTGTTATTCAAAAGGGTGTCGGTCAGTATAACATTAGTCGGATAATAGCCGGCAAAGGCGAGTCTGTTGTTAGTCTCTCTTATCTGCTTCAAATAACCAGTTGTTCATATATATATATATATATATATATATATATATATATATATATATATATATATATATATATATGAAGAAAATATACGGAAAAACAAACAAAAATCCTAATATGTAATTATGGTGTTTTAATGTTAATATAATGTCAACGTCGGTCTAATAGACCATCTTCAGGACATATTCATGAAACATAATTAACATTAGACTATATTCAATTCAACATGAAAAAGACGATGGACACAAGAGCAAGACTAATCCAAACAGATAACTGAATTTTTTATAAGATTAGCGTTCCGTTTTAATATGATCACGTCGTCGTCACGTGGGCGATGTTGTGAAAACGTATTCGAAGATGATCTCAAAATATTAGATAAGCTCGATTGAACGATTTTCTCATATAAACATATTAGGATTTTTGTTTTTCGGTATATTTTTCTTCATACTGTCGGATCGATATCCATATATTTGCTTACATACACACACACACACACATATATATATATATTTATATATATATATATATATATATATATATATATATATATATATATATATATATTTTTTTTGAAATGTTACTCATTTTGCAAGTATTTTTCCGTCTGTTACCTGCAAACCACATTAATGTTAATGAAATATCGAGTAATTTTGTTTTTTTTGTTTTTTGCTTCCATTAATGTCTTTATTTATTATAACGACAATACCTCGAAGAAATTAAATCAACAAAATTTATTTTTATCAAACACTACGTCCAGTTACAGAAAATCTGATCTGAATAGTAAAATAAAAAATGCAATAAATGTAAGACTTTACTTAATTAAAAAAAAGCTTTTAATTACTTTTATGAATAAAATATATTATAAAAAAACTATTGTATTTCGGCCCTTAGGCCGATAGGCATTAATTTCACAGTTTAAAAATACAAAAATAAATAAACATGGATGTCTGCCGTACCAAGGTTAATTGTGAATTCTTTTTTATGCTTTTTACTGCATGTGCTTCTTCAGGATTACAGAGTGGGGTTATTCCGGCATCTTTCTTCTCCTAGACACTTTCTTACTAGTTAAACTAGTTTCGGGAAAAGTAATGAATTTCTCATTGGTATTTGCCTGAAATTTTATGCATCGAACTCGGTCGGAAGTCGTAAAAGAATCGCCGATTTCTTGTTCTTGGAAAGCTAGCAGTTAAACTATCTTCACATTCTAGTGTTCACTCTAACGCCATTTATATAGCTTGGCATAATCTTGTTTAAGGTGTGGATTATACAGTGAGGACTGAAGTCACACTGTGCAAGAGTAATGGTATGCTAAGTCATTTTGTTAACCATTACCCGACGGCGAGGCGCCTTTCTGTATTTAATATGACACTCCAGATGTAACTTATGACTATGTATTGTTTTCCTTGTTCCTTTGTTTCTTTCCAGTTTTCTCCGAAGATCATTGGGGATCTAGTCTCGTATGTACTTGATTGCAGGCCGTTTTAAAACACGGGTACGATTACCACCCTCTTTCATACACACACACACGCGCGCGCGCGAGTGTGCGCAGAGAGAGAGAGAGAGAGAGAGAGAGAGAGAGAGAGAGAGATGCCACAAGAAACCAATGAAGCCATTTCCTACAGATGGTAGCAAAGAATTCTGTCGCCGATAAAACATATTCTAACTTTCCCACAGAAAACAAATCCGCTGCGAGTGGATGAAGGACGAAAAAAAAAAAAAAGAAGAAAAAGAGAAACCCCTACTAAATGAAGGCTGGAGTTGTTTAGTATGTGGGGTGGCGGAAGCAACGCGGGAATGCGCTTCGTGGCGCCAGAATTTGGGACCAGCCGGTTCCCTCCTACCTGTCGTTTCCTCTGATTCCTTATTATATACTTGTCTTTCTGCATTCTTCTTGCCCAGTTTTAAACTTTGCCCCTATTTTAAAAGGATTATCAAGGCTGTTTCACTCTCTATTCCCCATTTCTCTCTCTCCTTGTTGCTCTCACTTTACCTATCACAGTCTCTAGCTATCTTTTTTCTTCTCTCTTCTCTTCCTCCTTCTCTCTCCCTCTCCTCTGGGTTCCACCAAAATCTTTTTTTTCTTTTGAACTTGTTTTTCGCCATTATTTTTCTTTTTCTCATATCTTCTTCTTCTTCTTCTTCTTCTTCTTCTTCTTCTTTTCTCTCGCCTTACTTCTTCGCCTTTCCCATGTCTTGCATCATTTTCTTCTTCTTCTTCTTCTTCTTCTTCTTCTTCTTCTTCTTCTTTTCTCTCGCCTTACTTCTTCGCCTTTCCCATGTCTTGCATCATTTTCTTCTTCTTCTTCTTCTTCTTCTTCTTCTTCTTCGTCTTCTTCTTCTTTTCTCTCACCTTACTTCTTCGCCTTTCCTATGTCTTGCATCATTTTCTTCTTCTTCGTCTTCTTTTCTCTCAGCTTACTTCTTCACCTTTCCCATGTCTTGCATCATTTTCTTCTTCTTCTTCTTCTTCTTCTTCTTCTTCTTCTTTTCTCTCACCTTACTTCTTCGCCTTTCCCATGTCTTGCATCATTATATTCTTCTTCTTCTTCTTCTTCTTCTTCTTTCTTTCTTTTTGTTTGCGAATTATTTCCTCTTTTTATTTTTTTCTTGCTTCATCGTTTGTTTTCGTTATACTTTGTCTTTTCCTTCTTTCTTTTTCATTTAAATTTTCTTCCTCGACTTTTTCTTCGACTCTCTCACCTTACTTATCCTTCGTCTTTCCCAGGTTTTGCATCATTTTCTTTTTCCTTTTCTTCTTCTTCATCTTCTTCTTCTTCTTCTTCTTCTTCTTGTCTTTCTCTCACCTCCTTGACTTTCTCATTCTTCCTTCATCTCTTTTTTGCAGCCTTCTACTTCTACTTCTTATCTTGATGCACCTCTTCTGCACCTTTGATATCGTCTGCATTATCGTTTTCTTCTTCATTTCCTTCTTTTATGTTATTTATTTTTTTCTTCAATTATCTGATCCTCTTCCGCTTTCTCTTTTTTCTTCATTTTTCTCTTCTTTTTTATATTCATTTCATATTTGTTCTTCATTTCTCTTTCACCAGATTTTTATCTTTAAATTTGTTTACTTTTCGTTTTCTATTCTTTCCCTAATTTTCTGTTCCTTAAGTTTCTTCTCTTTGGTCATGACCAATAATTTTAATCTTCTTCATTTTTTTTCCTTTTTTCTCTCCTCTTTTCTTTAATTCCTTTCTCTCTCCCCTTCTAAATTTATTCTCATCTTCATTTTCATTTTTCGTTCTGTTCCTTTCCTTTCCTTAATTTTCTTCTTTTTCCTAACCAATTCTTCATTTTCCCTGTCTTACCCTTTTTTTTTTCTCTTTTTTCTTTCATTTTGATTATTCTTCAATTTACGTTTTCTTCTTTCATCCTCTTCCTCTCCTTTTATCCCTTTTTCTCTCTCCCTCTTATTTTCTCCTTCTCTTCTTCATTTTCTTCTTTCGTTTCTTTTATCCCTTTCTTTTTCTCCTTCAATAATTTCTTCTCTTCTTCATTTTCTTCTTTCATTCTCGTCCTTTCCTTTATCGCTTTCTTTCCCTCATTCAATAATTTCATCTTCTCTTCTTCATTTTCTTTTTTTTCTCTACATTTTCTTTATCCCTTTTCCTCTCCTTAATCTCTTCTTCTTCTTCTTCTTCTTCTTCTTCTTTTTCTAAAAGTAATTACTAAGATTAACGTTATACATCGGACGACTAAATAAAAATAAAAAGTAAAAGAAATATTGGTTTGTAAAAATTTCCACTGGAAGAATTCCTGCCAGTCTTGTAATCATCTTTCATTCTTTGTATATGTTCGGTTGTTCTTGAACTTTCTTTACCTTTTAGTTGGTTTATTCCAACACACACAAACATAAATAAATAAAGAAATAAATACATATATATATATATATATATATATATATATATATATATATATATATATATATGGTATGCCATATTTATGTGCAAAAGTGTTAATGAGAGATAATGTGTAATTTTAAACGTAGACACTTAGATCAAAATTGAGTGGCGACAGTCTGTCTCATGCTTGAAGGCAATCTTTATGTGTTGAGTGGTAGCTTTTTTATTTATATATGCTGGTCAATGGGGCATTATGGGTAGTAAGCTCAGGTATTTCCGGTTTATTATGCTATTCTAACGGTTACTGGATAGGCGGGAATGGTAATATTTTAAATTGTTCTAAAGGCTACACAGCAGAAATAATCACATGCCAGAATGCGCTTATTTTATAGCCGTTTTGAGGGGAGGTTTGTGTCATTCTAGAACACGCATAAAACCTGTTGGGTTCCATTTAAGAGTAGTTCCTGATACAAAATGATGAAGTAACACTATTATGAATTGTATCAATTACCGTTATTTTAATTTGTATTTGCAATACATGTTATTGTAATAATTATTATTATTCACGTTATACAATATTCTTTAGGTTAATCGCAATAATGAATGGAATGGTTTTCAGACTTTGCGAAAAGATTCGCCGCTTTAGATTATTTTCTTAATGAAATTCAGTCGGAAATTCAAAGATAGAGGTTATATTTTCAAACAACAGTCTGAGAACGAAATATAGATTAACAAAACCAGAATGACATTGTTCCAGAACTATATAACCAAGTTTTAATTTGAAACATTCCATTAAGAAAAACATTGTAGGAAATGTTTACTTTTTAGGAATTGCAAACTAATATCAAACTAAAGACCTTTCAATTTAAGTAATATTAACCCCAGAGTGACAATTTATACTAATTTTAGTATTTACCATATGATATTGTTCAAAGGTTAAGAAAAATAAACCGCAATCACCTGCTTAGAGAGATTCATATTTAATGAAATAAAATAACGTATGGGTGTCTCCTTTTTGTGCAGGCAGTTTCAAATTTTCTCGATTATTTTTTTCAAAATAACTATATTTTTATTTATTATAAATACTTGAATTTATTTCAAAATACGTAACAGCATCAAAGCAGCAAGGATCTATTTAAATTTTTTTTACCATAAAGTCATATGACACAAATTTCCAGCTATACAGGTTACGGTTTACAATGAAACACCTAGTCTCTTTTCCTATCAACTACTTCCGAAATATCCGAGATATTTGTTTATAAAAAAAGTTATAATATATTGTAGTTAATTGTCTAAGCATATGTTGTGTTATGTATATTTAATGCTGTCGGAGTTACCTTCTCCTTAATTCCCAAATTGTCACTAAGGGGTTCTCCTCCCATACTATAAATACTGGGTGACGTCTTGCCTCGATCTTTTTTTTCCTTCAGGCCTTGTGCCGAATCCCACCTCGCGTGGAGGTGAAGTAATTCTTTATATTCTTTCTTCATTTCAGCGAACACCGCTACTATGTGAGCTCTCACAAAAGACAGCGTTTCCCATCTCTGGGAAGACGCTATGAACATTACAAACATACACTTACGTACGAACATTCACCAAAATACGAACATTCACCAAAGAACAAACACAAATGTCCACACACAAACACAATGTTAACTATGTGCTTTGTAATTTGTTGTCAATACATATATATCTCTCTAGAGAGAGAGAGAGAGAGAGAGAGAGAGAGATAATATTAGTGGAAAATATACATACATATGCAAAATATATAAATACCCATACATGTATATTTTCAGAACAAAATTTCCAAGAGGAAAAATCCAGGTAGAACTCAATGTCCAGGACAGAGTAAGGATATAATAAAAAGGCTTAAGCACTAATACTCCATGGTCATACTTTATTCCATCAGACCTTCAAATTCAAAATTCATTTTGTATTTGTAGGTCTGATGAGTTGGATTGTATTTACGATTCCAATGGAATAAATTATGACCATGGAGTATTAGTGTTTAAGCCTTTTATTATATATATATATATATATATATATATATATATATATATATATATATATATATGGGTCTTGTTTGTCTTGTTTGAGACCGCCATTTTCTTGTCGCTGGACCTTTTTCTAGCACCCCCGGTCCTCTACAAATCCATTTAATAGTTTTGTTATAATGTATTATGAATAGCTTTTTTTTTAGGCACATAAGAGTTCGAATAATATGCAAGAGTTTTGTTTTTTTTATATATAAGCGGATTTATATAAGAATGGGAGCAAACATGGACAATAAGACACAACGTTAAAATCACAGTGTTTCCCGTGACATCGCTTTTATTTTAACTACACCTCGGAAATATTTATCGTTTTAAAATGTGATGATTAAAAAGTGAAATATAACCTAAACAGATTGTAAAAGGGAATTTATACATTTGTGTATTCTTGAGAATTTACAGCAAAAATATAAAATAGTATTTATTTATTAGATTGTTCATTTACAAGAATAATTTTATATTTATAACATTCTAAAAACTAATACAGTGTAACCCGGATATAAGAGAGTTGTCGAGACCCGAGAAGAAGTCTCTTATATCCGGGTTTCTCTTATATCCGGGTTTGGTCTATTTTGTTTAGGTAAGTATGAGAACAATTTGGGCCCAGAGAAAATCTCTCTTATATCCGGGTTTCTCTTATATCCGGGTTTGGTCTATTTTGTTTAGTTAAGTATGAGAACAATTTGGGCCCAGAGAAAATCTCTCTTATATCCGGGTTTCTCTTATATCCAGGTTTGGTCTATTTTTTTTAGGTAAGTATGGGAACAATTTGGGACCAGAGAAAATCTCTCTTATATCCGGGTTTCTCTTATATTCGGGTTTGGTCTATTTTGTTTAGGTAAGTATGAGAACAATTTGGGCCCAGATAAAATCTCTCTTATATCCGGGTTTCTCTTATATCCGGGTTTGGTCTATTTTGTTTAGGTAAGTATGGGAACAATTTGGGACCAGAGAAAATCTATCTTATATCCGGGTTTCTCTTATATCCGGGTTTGGTCTATTTTGTTTAGGTAAGTATGGGAACAATTTGGGACCAGAGAAAATCTCTCTTATATCCAGGTTTCTCTTATATCCGGGTTTGGTCTATTTTGTTTAGGTAAGTATGAGAACAATTTGGGCCCAGATAAAATCTCTCTTATATCCGGGTTTCTCTTATATTCGGGTTTGGTCTATTTTGTTTAGGTTAGTATGGCAACAATTTGGGACCAGAGAAAATCTCTCTTATATCCGGGTTTCTCTTATATCCGGGTTTGGTCTATTTTGTTTAGGTAAGTATGGGAACAATTTGGGACCAGAGAAAATATCTCTTATATCCGGGTTTCTCTTATATCCGGGTTTGGTCTATTTTGTTTAGGTAAGTATGAGAACAATTTGGGCCCATAGAAAATCTCTTATATCCGGGTTTCTCTTATATCCGGGTTTGGTCTATTTTGTTTAGGTAAGTATGCGAACAATTTGGGCCCAGAGAAAATCTCTCTTATATCCGGGTTTCTCTTATATCCAGGTTTGGTCTATTTTTTTTAGGTAAGTATGGGAACAATTTGGAACCAGAGAAAATCTCTCTTATATCCGGGTTTCTTTTATATCCGGGTGTCTCTTATATCCGGGTTACACTGTACAATTAAAAACTAATGCAATTCAATATTTATACCGGAATAAATGTGGAAACTGTTTTTATTCACAAATTGATAAACATTTACTAAATTTTAAAATATGTAAATCTATTAGATCCATGGGAAAAGATATGACTCCTCTTCTTCCCCCTCTCCAGCTATGGGTAAATAGCAAGACAGGCCGGGTTCTATAGCCTTGGATGGCAACTGGTCTATTGCAGAAAGCAATGGCAACCTACTGCGGGAACAAATCTGCCTCGTCAGTCTTGTATCGAAAGATACATGATCACCTAAGTGTGTATCACGCATGGCACATAACTGACTGATTACTAGTTGCGGCTTAGATTGAGGAATCGGAGAGCCGAGTTCGAATTCCAGTCGAAGCCATTAAATTCACTTACGTGCTAATACCCTGGCGAAAGATATGAATCTTCTTCTTCTTCTCCCCACATCTATTGGTAAATATTATGACAGTCCAGGTTCTATAGCCTTGGATGGCATCTGGTCTACTACAGAAAGAAATGGCAACGTATTGCGGGAACAAATCTGCCTCGTCAGTCATGTATTGCAAGATACATGATCACCTAACTTAACGCGGGAAAAAATCTCCCTCGAAACATACATGATCGCCTAAGCGTGTATCACGCATGGCACATAACCCACTGTCCATGTTAACTAGAATTTGTATTAAAAAGAAATACTGAATATCCTATTAAAAATGCCGTAAAAACAAGAACTCCTGTTTAATTTTAATGAAATTTGGCATGCATTCGGAAGAGGTTCACGATATAATATGCTCCTAAATTGGTTGGGGTATTATATCTGGTTTAAGAGAACAAGCCAACATGCATACAAATTTAGAGTATTTGTATAGAATTATAATGGATTACATAGGGTATTTATTCATTATTTATTCGTTGTTGATTAATCTTAAATTTGCTTAGTTGTGACATACGCCCATTCGTACAGTTTCATAATTTCTTTATTCTTTATTTACTTTATTCGTTTATTATTTTTTCCATTTCAGGGAGATTATCTTTTTTCTTTCGCATTGGTTTTGTTTAAAGTATATTATATTATCTAAGTTGTATAGAGTGCATATATTTTTTTCATTTTTGGTGTTGTTTTACAAGGTATTCGTTGTCAGTTTATGATTTTAAAATGAAGTGGCAAATATTTCTTTTCGTGTCTGCATTTGGACATAAGATCTATTTATTTATTATTTATTAGCTATTGATTTTTTTCCTTTAGTTGTGGCCATAAACGCATTCGTACACCTCGTTATTAATTTGTGTTAGTTTGGTAAGATGATTGTAGCTATTATCTCCTCCAGGCAAAAGTTACCGTTTTTATATTTATTTTTGTAGGCTGTTTTTTTAATTTAATTTTATTTATTTTATTTTTTTCATATTTTCCATGTTGTTCTTGGTATATTTGGGTTCTTATTTTTAACTTCCCAAATATCTTTAGAAAGTGTTGTGCTGTTCGCATATTATTGATAAAGAGTGGTTTGTGTGCAGGGCTTGTTACCAGAGTCCTTCTGTTATACCTATGTATATTTTTCTTCGTTGTCTGCTGTTTTACTGTGGCTTGGTATATTTCATTGATTTGCAGGTAATTGCCGTTTAAGGGACATGCATGTTTTAATCTGCACTTACAAGTGGGTTTCGGCTGTGTCGGTGATTTTTGCTTGTTTTTTTTTTTTTTTGCTTTTGTTCTGCTTTTTTATTATTTATGTCGTGTCCACAATGCAACATTATTTGATTTTTCAGTTTTTCTGTTGAATATCTTTTTGATGGATGAAGTTTTTGTGGATGAGATTTATTAATATTTTCCCTAATTTGTTTTTGTTATACGGAGGGTTAAACAATAAAATGTTTCTTTTTCTGTCGTCCTTTTTTATACTGTATGATATGTATGTGATTTTTTTTTCTGAAAATCCACTATCTTTTACAGCTGTTTCGTAATCATTTTTGGCTTCTTTGAAGATGGTCCCAACAGAAGAATTGTCAGATAACCAACAGTTCATTGATTGTGGCATCTCATTGATTATTGTTAGTGGGTTGTTGGAAGATGTGTGTATGTAAAGTGGTTTGTTTTCGGGTTTACTATGTCTCTGCTATCTACCAATTCTTAGGTTATGTGTGACAACGAGGAAATCTACTTTTTTTAAAGTTGATTTTTATATCTTTGTCAAATCTTATATTTTTGTAAGTACTTGGAGTAGTTTACAATTTTCTCTCATATTACTCACATAACCATAGACGGTCATCACGGACTGGATATCATGGCTTCAAAGTCATTCTTAGCTACTAATACATATTGTGTTTACCCATTAACTTCAATTTTTTTTTTAATGCACATTTTTGGCCCAGACATGTATCATAAGAGTGTATTTATTCCTTATGTTTAATTTCAGTAGTTACCATTGTCGTTTATATATATATATATATATATGTATAAAACATTAAAAAATAATATTGATTAGAAATAATAAAAAAATACTTTTCCAAATAGTCATTATTTTTCTAATTGTGAAATGTAAAATTACGACAGAAAGTGTCTTCTTATGGCTAATAATAAAAACTTTAAAGACTAAGTGTTGTAAAATATACCTCAGCAAATGCAATGTATGTAAACAATTCAATGTAAATACAAGGAATAACATGTCGTGAGTTTAATTTTAACAGATCCCCAAATGGGGTTCATGGCAGGTAGTGGGTTAACCTTCTCCAAGATATTTTTATGAAGAAGGTTTTGCGTACAAAGTCATTATAGCAAATCTTTAGACATATTGTTCTCTTGCAGTCCGTATGTAGAGTTCGTCCATATGTTCTGGCGAGGCGTTGTCTTGCAAAATAAATAACACAACTTATTACGCTGTTTTAAAAAATAATGTTATTTGATTTAACATGTTGGACATATGTTTGCACGTTCTGCGATCATATCTATCTTAATCTCTATGCTAACATTTTTTTGTAGACATCACCTTTTCTGGTTTTTTTTTTTTGGAGGGGGGTAATTGAATAAATACGGCTTTATTTCCTTTAGAGAATGTAGAGTAAACGGGAAATCTTGTGCGCGTGCATTACCGTTTCGGAAAGAACACGTCGCTTCCCGCTTGCAGGAATGGCAGCAGAACGTGCTGAACAATCTTTTCGATATAAAATCTTTTCGATATAAAATATTTACATCACAAGCATCAAAGGCGAACGACTCCTTGGAATTGATTCTCATTTTCTCCCAAACGAAAGAGACGTGAAGCAAGAAACAGAAGAATACTGAGAACACCATGGACAGAACATGCGAATAATGAGGAAGAAATGAAAGTTTTTCTTCGGATCGGAAACAGTTAAATATCAGGAACATATGAAGAGAAAAGAAGGATTGGAGAAGTTGACACTTGCAGAACGTACTGAATGAAAAACAAGCGAAGGGAAGTGGTAAGTGACATAACTTACGAGATTGTTTAAATGGCCGGCAGAACAAGAACAGAGAGGGATAATAAGAACATACATAAAATTTAGTGCTGCAAGGCATAGGAAGTTGTGGAGAACCATGATCGCCTACATAAAAAGGAAAGCTATATGAACCATCTTAATAAATGTTGTAACGTAGAAAGGTTTATTGAATGAGGAATAACCAAAAAGACGTTTGAAAATGAAATTGTAATCTTTATAACATCAACAAAATACAATACTCGACAGCGGCGTGGAGTAGGTAAACCACTGCTAATGGTGGACGACTTAGACACCATACTACCCATAGTGTCTAACGTATTTATTAGGATTGGGACATACCCATTAGTGTTCATAGGTAAGGTATATAACAATAAAAAACAATATTTGAATCTGCTTGTTTTCGAATTTGCCGGTAGGTGTCAATACTTCTTCTGGATGGAATATCCTTTCAGGACATGGATGATCATGGTTCTCCACAACTTCCTATGCCGTGCAACTCGTAGTAAAGTTTGTCTGTTTTTAGCACTCTCCCAGTCACCTTTCTGCCATCTATTCACAAACGCTCATTAGTCAGGAGGCCCGCTGACTTCCTCTATTTTTCTAACTTCGATATGTCCAGTGACGTTCAGATTTTACAAGCCTCATTTACCCTGAAAGAAATATCTCCTAGAAAGTTCATCTGTGTCTCTCGGATTCTGAGTATAAGTGATTTTTTTGTTACCATTTTCTTTAAGACTTCTCTCTTGTTTACACGCTCTATCCATGGTATTTTCAGCATCTCTTTGTAGAAGCACAGTTCTGTTGCTTGCAGTTTTCTCATCATCTGCAAAGAATCTACCCAATGTTCACTGTCAGCTGAGCTGCTACGTGACACTCCTTCCTCCTATACGACAGCGAATGTTGGACGGTCTCCTCAAGGATGAAGGAGAGACTCGAGGCGGCGGAGATGTGGTTCTACAGAAGGATGCTTAGAATAACATGGACCGAGCATGTGAGCAACGATGAGGTCTTGGAGAGGATGCAAACAAGGAGGAAGCTTACACTTAACATAAGGAAGAGACAGATGAAATTTCTGGGACAAGAGATGAGAAAGGAAGGTCTGGAGAATCTAACACTCACGGGACGAATACAGGGGGAAAGAGACAGGGGAAAGCAACGCATGACATACCTAGAGGGCTTGGGTAGGTGGATGGCGGAACGTGGTCGGGGGGTAGTTGGTAGAAACACGAAACCTGTTGAGAGTCATATGAATAGGGAGAAGTGGAGAGCCATGCTCGCCTACGTCCTGAAAGGACACGGCACATAAAATGAAAGAATAGAGGGAGAAGTCATATTACATAATATTTATTTGTTCTTTACTTTGTTACTAAAAAATCTTTTTTTTTTCTTTGCTGAGTTTTTAGAAGGCATCTTTTGTTATTCTAACGAGCGTGAAGATTTCGCTGTCACATATTTCATAACCCTATGGAAACTTTCAGAGATATTTAAACTCTGTTCTAGTTTGACTTTGATATTTCCAGTTCTTTAGTTGCGTCCTGGGCCCTTTTTTGTTGCCGAAAACCATAGATTCTGTTTTCCTACAAGCGATAATTAGTCCTTTCCAACAGGACTTTGACTAAAATAAATGTTCTCCAGTGTTCGCTAGAAATATCACTATTAGCTGACAATTTGCAAGCGCATACGGCAATTTTACAAGTATTATATCACGAGAGACATGGCTTACTGGATAAGGAAGAAAGACTTTAGTCAACGCTGTGCCGAAAAGATATGCTTAGTAAGAAATATTTCCTTAACCGGATCTTTCCACAAGATATTTAGGAGGTAACGAACCTCAAAGAAATAACGACTTGGCCTAATTTTTGTTTTGTGTGAAATAAACAGGATATAAATATATAAGATGGTCTTCGACTCGTATCAGAGCATGACCACCTTTTAAAAGAGACGATATATATATATATATATATATATATATATATATATATATATATATATATATATATATATATTTGTTTGTATATATATATATATATATATATATATATATCTGTTTGTCTGACGATCACTAAAGCGTGAAACCCAGGGTCACAAACTCACATCTATCCAACCAAATATGTTAACTCTATCTCTGATATATAAATAATTATACATACTTATATTTTTTTTATATTTATATACACTTTTCACACACACACACACACACACACACACACACACACACACACACACATATATATATATATATATATATATATATATATATATATATATATATATATATTGTGTATTTAGGTAGCAATCCTTCATTTATGCATGTTTCATTAAAAACGGCTGACAAGGTACTAAGGTGAAGATTTTTATTAATTTTTCTTGTTTTCGCACAAGAGCTTTTTTTGGGGGACGCAGAGTGTGTAGAAAGTGTCCAAATGTTCTATACTTCCAAGCGCTTTCGGCTATACTTTAGCCATTATCAAGGGTGATTTTATTTTTTTAATGTAATTGGGTGTGTGGGTTATGCGCATGCTTTTAGTATGTTATAGAGATGTTTTACTTTCCGAACAAGGTTAGCACATTGTGGCCGTGTTCTTAGTTAATATTGTTAAGAGTTGTTTTTTTATTCTTTTTCTTTTTAGGGCTTCCATTGTTTTTAATCTTTTTTTTTTACTTTAGTATTAATTTCAATATTTACAATTAGAAAAAGGTTTTGCTGTACTTCAAAACTAATTTAAACTGACTGGAAGATTTTAAAAAAGCGCTAAAAATTGTTGATTTTAGTCATCTGTTCCCTTAAAACCCTTAAAAAACAAAATATAATTTACTGAATATTTATTTGAGGAATATTAGCTGATTTAAAGTCTTATTAATCGTATTTGAAAGAAATATTATTTAACTATTATTTAATTTATCGCAAAAATACATTATGTAACACAAGAGAGGGGTTGCCGTTTTGATTAGGTGTTGACAGCTTTATTCCAAGATTGACAGTTTGATGTTGATCTAATTTCTTCCTACGGGTGGGGGGGACATATATGTAAAAGTTATTTGAGGCATATAACGTGAGCGTCTTTTTTAATATCATTTTTAACTACTCAGTAATTTGAAAATTTTTGGAAAATATTCTCCGTAATCTCATGTTTTACTGAATTTTAGCTGCTTTCGGTTTCATTGTATTATTGTACAATTTTCTGATAATTTCGTGTATTTGAAAATGCTGGTGGTCGCTGAATTATAGTAAGCTTTTCCATTTATGATCAGTAGATATAGTTTTTAATTAATATCACCTAACCACTAAAAATTTATAAAGAATTTTAAAAGATTTAGAACTTTATAAATTATTCCAATTAAAATTTAAAAAATTGGAAACAATTCTTGTAAAATTTCATTATTCATCGAAAAAAGTTTTCAAGAAAATAGTGTCCAAAATTTCAGCTTGCGATAGGTAAATTGTCGCCATTTTATAATTTTAATTTCGTGCATGCGTGTTGTTGGTTTTTCATTTTGCCGACTCAGTATAATAGGGTCAGTTAGGTACAGTCTGTGGGAAAAAGAGCACCATGACGTAATTCCTTCAGAAATCTGGAAACGGCATGTTCTACTGATTGGCATTCGCGTCAGAAGCTCAAATACGATCATTTCAGAGTATTTGCGTGCCAATTTGAGAACAGTGTATAGGATTCGGAAAGAGTTGGATGAGTCTAATGGTGATTATGAAGTTGTTTCGGGTGATCACTAGTGATGACAACGTTATGCCTCCATTCATCTTCCCACGGTGATACAGACTCAACAAGGAAGCCTGCTTCAGGTGCCTTGAGGGGGTAGTGTTGTCCTGGTTCATGAGAATGGCTGCTGGAAAACTCTATGTCAGGCAACAGGATCTGCATCATATTACACAATCAGAAGATCCCAGTCATGGCTGTCAAACAATTTCTACAACCACATAACCCCTTATAGTAATTTTCCAGGCGTAGCTTAGATGTGGCACAAGGCCGAAACTATGAGGCACCCAGTGAAGATCGAATTCACTACTCAGTCGTAATTCTTCTAGCGAGACAAGCTTGCTAACCATTACACCACCTCGAGGTACCCCCACATAACCCCTTATATTTGGCCACCTAACTCCCCTGAATGCACCCCCCTTGATTATTATGTATGGGGAGCACTTGGGAGAGAGACAAAAAAAACATCTTGTAACACCAAAGATTAACTAAAGGCAAGGATTATGGCAGCATTCACCAAGGAGACCACCCAGAAGAGTTGCAGGAGATTCCTAAGTCGTCTGGAGGCCGTGGTTGAAGCCAATGGCGATTTTAATGAATAAATTAACTATTTAGTATTTCAAGATATTTCTGTATAATTTTGGTAAATATATCTTTTAAATGGGATGTTAGTATTATATTTAATTTTTGCGTAATTTAGACAATTTATATCGCACCCTGTATATCTGATTCATGAAAGCAATTAAAAGCTTTTTTTATTTAAATTACATCTTTTATTGCTTTATTGCATTTTTTTTTATTTTACGTGGGCAGGCTTTCGGTAACTGAGAGTTGTGTTTTACAATAAAAAATGATGATTTAAATTCTCCAAATTTCATAAAATTAAAAATGTGTGTGTGCGACGGGTGTGTGAGGAGTGTAACAGATGTAAAAGAATTTTTTTTTTGTTTACCAAGATTTTCTAAAAAATTAAATTTACTTTCATAATATGATTCATTTATGTTTTAAAACCTGAAAGGTTTATTAAAATTTAAAATATCCAAAGCTATTTGTTTTCCACCGTAAAAAAGAGGTTATACTTTTCTATACTAATTTATGGTCCCCTACTGCTGCTGCTGCAAAAAAAAAAAAAAAAACCGACAAACTTGGCCAAAATTTCCAACGATCTAAAAAGGATCATAGAATATAATTTAATAATAAAAAAATACTATGGTATTAACTTTTAATAACAGTATAAAGATTTTCATGATGAAACCTTTTTATTAAGTTTGAGGCATTTTTCATCATGGTATACTAATTTTTTCTCGAATATTTGGAGCTTCCTAAAGGAGTCTATTTTCTTTAGATATAGGCGCTTTATCTTCTTAAAATCTCCACGTTTACTTTTTATTTTAATATTTTCCTATGTACCCATCTCATTAATTTGTTCGCAAACGTTCATTTTTAAATATTAACTACAGAAACTTATTCAACATTTCCAAGTAGTGAAACGATAAATATTTTTCCGTTGATAATGCTCTTACAGAGTGAAACGTTCACAATAGAATTAAATATATATTGGCGATAACTAATATATTAATTTATGTAATACTAGAGTCTTTACGATCACCTCCAAGACACTCGGAAATATAATTAAGAAGAAATTTTAATTTGAACACCACTTAAGAGACCGGGATTTATGAAATAAAATGCTTGTAATGTACAAACTTATATTGGTGAGACATCTTGAAATCGAAAAGAACTATATTACATCACCAAAATTTATTAAATCCATTCTTAAAGAATTTAAATGATGTTTGTCTACCAATACAACTTCCGGTGTTTACGGAAAAATGTGCCCAAATCCGACAACCGCCAAACACAATAATGCATATCACACACACACACACACACACACACACACACACACACACACACACACACACACACACACACACACACACACACACCTATGCATACACGAATATACATTATCATCCGCATAAACAAATTTGAATTATGACACACTTACTTACATAATTTATGCACACGAACGCTGCTTGACATGTCAAATGTACATGAAGTCTGCTTAACCATTGAAATCAAGCAACAAATAAAAATACCAGAATTTCCTTATCACCTTTCTCTTATGAAACTTTAATAACGGCGAAAGATGTTAGATTTTTGAAAGTTTCCTATTTGTTTTCATCGTATAATATATATATAAATCAATTAATTTATATATATATATATATATATATATATATATATATATATATATATATATATATATATCTGTGTGTGTGAAGATGTAAAGAAAAGAAATAGTAATATTTCTAGAAAATGACATATTACTCTAGCAATCTACTCATTTATCTTTCTAGGGAGAGAAAATTATATATACGCACACACACACACACACACACACACACACACACACACACACACACACACACACACACATTTATACAAGTTTCTTTAAAAAGCCCGACAACGAACTGCGGTTATTGTTTTTATTTTATTTTTTTTATTTTAAGCAACTTTTTTAGCGTTAAAAATCATTGTTTTGGAAATTCTTGCAAAAATCAAATAATTTTCAGGTCATATTAACAAATTAAATAAATTATTCTTTAAATTGTTTTTATTTTTATTTTTTTAAATCTTGGTATTTTTTTTTACATCTATTACACTCACTTACTAAATTTTATGAAATTTCGAGAAATTAAAATTTTACCCTCTTCATATTTATATAAGCTAAAAGCAGATCTCCTTAGAGAATTTAAATCACTAATTTGCTTTTGTAAAACAGAAACATTTCCCGAAAATCTTCCTTGAATCGTAAAAATAAAAAATGCAACAAAATTATGACATTATCTATTTAGAAAAGATTTCATTTGCTATTATAAATCAAATATATTTAGGACACTGTTGTCTTAAGAGAAAATTATTTCAATTGATAATAAACATTTATAAATAACTATTTTCATTTTTTAAATTTTAATTAGAAAAATTTAAGTCTTTTAAAATCTTTTAAAATTCTGTATTAATTCCAGCCTTTTAGATGATATTATTGTTAAGTGAAAACTATATATACTCATCATAAATTGAAAGGCTAAAAAGAAATCATCAACACCAATATATTTAAAAGAATTTTGGATTTGTTTGTATTTGTTTACACTTGACCATTTTTTAAGTACACGACATTATCATAAAATAAGAGCGATAACTGCAGTAAATTTAAATCAATATTTCTAAAATTTAATAATTCATTAAATTACGGAGAATATTTTCCTTAATTTTTCAGATTAGTGAGGATTTAAAAAATTATATTAAAAAAGGGCTCTCACGACATTTTCTTCAATTATGTTTTACGGATAAATCTCCGTAGAACAACGATAGTTCCATCATCATATATTTTTTTCCTGTTAAAAACATAGGCACTGTCGGGTTAAAAAAATGCATTTCCGCTATATTTTAAAATTAAGTAAACCACTATTTATGAAATAAACTTTCACACATGTGTATTTTATATTTGGAAGTTTTTGGGGGTTTTTTTTAATAAAAAGAATTACATTGCGATGAAAAACGAACAAAAATGGGCGCTAATCCGTTTTTTTTAACAAAACTCCTTCCTGTCATTTTAAATTAGGTTTGGAAATACAGCAAAATATTTTGCGTATTGTAAATAATAAATTTAATCTATTAGTTTGAAATTAAAACTAAGATATACGCTTCAAGAAAAAAAAAATCGGTTTATAAAAATCATCCAGTCAGTTATGTGCCTTGCGTGATACGCGCTTAGGCGATTATATATCTTTCGATACATGACTGACGAGGCAGATATTTTTCCCGCATCAGGTTGCCATATCTTTCTGTGGTATACCAATTGCCATCCAAGGCTATATAACTCGGTCTGTCCTGCTATTTTACCTATAGCTGGGGGAGGAGAAGAGGATTCATACCTTTCCCAAGGGTATTAGCACATAAGTGAATGTAATGGATTCGACTCTGATTCCTCAATCCGAGCCGCTATCCATTACTCCAGCGTATTTTTTTTCTGTTTCTTTTTTTGGGGGTACTTACTGTAAGCATTAGTTAATGCTGAAATCTAAATATACTCAGTTTTATTTTATTTTATTTTTTGTGGGAATAAGATAATGGTTTTAGTAATACATGTTTCACTAATTAACCCATAGCTGGGGATATAAGAGGAATATTCATACCTTTCCCAAGCGGCTACCCATCTAGGTGCTGCCAAGGCTTGACGTTGCTTAACTTTGGTGATCGTACGAAAATCGCTTTCAAAGTGATATGGACGTAATCCCCCCTCAAAACTAAAAAAGATACACTTGTATATGCTGGTGCGTCAAACTAAGCCGGATCGCCTGCGTATGAGGCAATGTTTATTTAGTGTGTTTGGTCATTATAACTATATAATGATAATGTCAATGGGGAAAATTAACCTTTTGCATTTAAGAAAGATATGAAATTCATCGACCTCATACTTAATATTACTTTCGGTTGAAATATATAAAAAGAATTTTTCTTAAAACTGTTTTTTTTTCTTTTTTAGAAAAATTAGCCTTCTCACGTCTGCTAATTGTAATTGATCTTTCTGGTAAAGACGAGAATTTCCATCTAAAACTTTTGGTTTGGTTTGGTTTGTTTTACGTCATATCAATCTCAATGGGTAATTTAATGCCGACAATATTTTTAGAATAGGCTCGTATGAATAGAATATGTATTCTTTGGTTTAGATTGGTTTGGTCCATTTTGTTTTACGGCATATGAACCTCAGTGGGTTATTTAATGCCGACAAAATTTTTAGGAGAGGCTCGTATGAATAGAATATGTATTCTTTGGTTTATTTTGGTTTGCTTTATTTTGTATTTTTATTTTTTTCTCAATGGTTTATTTAATGCCGACAACATTTTTAGAATAGGCTCGTATGAATAGAATGGTTTAGATTGGTTTGTTTTATTTTTTTCTTATGGCATAACTACCTCAATGGGTTATTTAATGCTAACAATATTTTTAGGATAGGTTCGTATGAATAGTACATGTTTATTTTGTTTTTACAGCATATCAACCTCAATGGGTTGTTTAATGCCGACAACATTTTTAGGATAGATTCGTATGAATAGAATATGTATTCTCTGGTTTAGATAGGTTTGGTTTATTTTGTTTTTACGGCATATCAACATCAGTGGGTTATTTAATGCCGACATCATTTTTAGATTAGGCTCGTATGAATAGAATATGTATTCTTTAGTTTAGATTGGTTTGCTTTATTTTGTTTTACGTCATATCAATGTCAATGGGTTATTTAATGCCGACGAAATTTTTAGAATAGGCTCGTATGAATAGAATATGTATTCTTTGCTTTAGATTGGTTTGTTTTATTTTTGTTTATGGCATAACAACCTCAGTGAGTTATTTAATGCTAACAATATTTTTAGGATAGGTTCGTATGAATAGTAATATGTTTCCTTTGTTTTATTTTGGTTTGCTTTATTTTGTTTTACGGCATATCAACCTCAATGGGTTATTTAATGCCTACAACATATTTAGGATAGGCTCGTATGAATAGAATATGTATTTTTTGGTTTAGATTGGTTTGTTTAATTTTTTTTACGGCATAACAACATCAATGGGTTATTTAATGCTAACAATATTTTTAGGATAGGTTCGTATGAATAGTACATGTTTTCTTTGTTTTATTTTGGTTTGCTTTATTTTGTTTTACATTATATCAATCTCAACGGGATATTTAATGCCGTCACCATTTTTAGAATAGGCTCGTATGTATTGTATGGTTTATTTTTGTTTGTTTTATTTTGTTTTTACGGCATATCAACATCAGTGGGTTATTTAATGCCGACGAATTTTTTAGAATAGGCTCGTATGAATAGAATAGGTATTCTTTGGTTTAGATTGGTTTGGTTTATTTTGTTTTATGGCATATCAACCTCAATGGGTTATTTAATGCCGACAACATTTTTAGGATAGATTCGTATGAACAGAATATGTATTTTTTGGTTTAGATTGGTTTGGTTTATTTTGTTTTACGGCATGTCAACCTCAATAGGTAATTTAATATCGAGAACATTTTTAGAATAGGCTCGTATGAATAGAATACGTATTCTTTGGTTTAGATTGGTTTGGTTTATTTTGTTTTACGGCATATCAACCTCAATAGTTAATTAATGCCTACAAAATGTTTATTGCTGGTAATATTTTTTTTTCAAAAATATGTTGTTGGTAATGATCCCTCTTTCAAAAATGTATTACTGTTAATATGTATTTTCCAAAAATGTATTACTGGTAATATTTTTTTTTCAAAAATGTATTGCTGGTATTAAAATCTGTTTTTTCGACTTTCGTAGTGTTTTGACATTTTTTTGTCTGTTAAATATTTGACCATAGCTGGGACCCTAACAGATGCTACCACCCCGGATCAGGGTGGACATGAGAACACCAGTAATTAAGAGATGGTTCCACGTTCCTCAAAACCTACTGATCAGAGGCCTTGCTGTCGTATGTAGTTTATCGTCTTACCCAGGACGCGGATGTAGATAATTGTCTTACTCCCGACGCGGATGTAGTTTATCGTCATACCCAGGAGAGTCTAAACCTTTTCTTAAAGAATTATGGAATGTCAAGACCTTTGATACATCATTAATTTTTCTTCTCGTTCCATGTGCTGTTTAGTGATGATGAAATTAAATGTTTGCAAACAAAAAACCTGGACATTAGGAATTCAAGCGTAGTACTAGATTGGCGGCGAGGTCCCATCAATTTATAGCTGAAATGGCTACATTTAAAACTTCGTTCTATGCTAACCGTTTCTTCCCCAGAATGTGTCGTTTGGGAAACACTCTTCCGGTTTCTTGCTTCCTAGTCAACGTATTACAGTTGAAATGGCTAGATGGAACCGTAAGTTCTATGCTAACAGTTTCCTCCCTCCCCTGGCGAAAAGAAATCACCCGGTGTCTAGCTTACCAGACATCCTTTTACAATTGAAATGGTTAGATGTGACCGTAAGTTCTATGCTAAGAGTTCTCACTTCTCACTTGTAGAACTATCTTCCTTCATCTTACTTCTCAGTGAACTTATTTTAGTAGAAAAATCAACCGTAAGTTCTATGCTAACAGTTTCTTCCTTCCCACACTTGTAGCTTGAGGAACATTCTTTCGATGTCTTGCTTCCCAATCAAGATTTTACAGTTGGCTAAATGTAACCGTAAGTCCTATGCTACCAGTTTCTTCTATTTCACTTCTTGCTTGTGGAACTCTCTTACGGCTTCTTGCGTCTCAACATTTTACAGTTTACACGGCTAGATGTAACCTTAAGTCCTGTGCTAGCCGTTTCTTCCATTGCACTTGTCGCTTGTGGAACTCTCTTCGGGCTTCTTAATTCTCGGTGAACATATTACAGTAAAAATAGCAGGATGTAACCGTAAGTTCTATGCTAACCGTTTCTTCCCTCCCGCTGGTCTCTTGCGAATCAGTCTTACGGCGTCTTGCTTCCCATTAAACATTTTACAGTTAAAATAGATAGATGTAACCGTAAGTCCTATGTTAACAGTTTCTTCCATTGCACTTGTCACAAGTGGAACTCTCTTCAGGCATCTTTATTCCCAGTCAACATTTTACAGTTGACTATTATCGATGTAACCGTAAGTCCTATGTTAACAGTTTCTTCCATTGCACTTGTCACAAGTGGAAGTCTCTTCAGGCATCTTTATTCCCAGTCAACATTTTACAGTTGACTATTATCGATGTAACCGTAAATCCTATGTTAACAGTTTCTTCCGTCGCACTTGTCACAAGTGAAACTCTCTTCGGGCATCTTTATTCCCAGTCAACATTTTACAGTTGACTATTATCGATGTAACCGTAAGTCCTATGTTAACAGTTTCTTCCATCGCACTTGTCGCTTGTGGAAAATCTTCCGGCCTCTTGCGTCTCAGTCAACATTTTACAATCGAAATGGCAAGATGTAACCGTAAGTTCTATGCTAAGCGTTTCTTTCCTAGGAATTGTCGCTTGTGGGTCTCTCTTCCGGCTTCTTGCTTCCTGTTCACATTTTACATTTGAAACGGCTCGATGTAACCGTAAGTTTTTATGCTAACCGTTTGTCCCCCGGTAATTGTCGCCTGTGGAAATCACTTCCGGCTTCTTGCTTCTTCGTCATTTTTTTTTTTTAATTGAAACGATTCGATGTAACCGTAACTTTTTATGCTTACAGTTTCTTTCCCCTCTTGTGGAACTCTCCTACGGCTTCTTTCTTCTCAGTCAACATGTTACAGTAAACAGGGATTGAGGTAACCGTATGTCCAATCTTAACAGTTTTTTCCATCGCACTTCTCGCCTGTGGAAACTCTTCCGGGTTCTCATTTCTCAGTCAACATATTACAGTTGAAATGTCTATATGTAACCACAAGTTCTATACTAACCGTTTCTTCCTTAGTAACCGATACTTGTGTAAATCTCTTACGGCTTCTTGCTTCCAAGTCAACATTTTACCGTTGTAACGGCTCGCTGTAACCGTAAGTTATATTCTAACCGTTTCTTTCCGCACTTCTTTCCGGTTTTTTGATTCTCGGTCAACATTTTACAGTTGATATGGTTTGATGTAACCGCAAGTCCTATGTTAACAGGTTCTTCCATCGCACTTGTTCCATATGGAATCCCTTCCGGCATTTCGGTCAACATCTTACAGTTGAAATGGTGAGATGTAACCGTAAGTTCTATGCTAACCGCTTTTTCTCTCCCACACGTCACTTATGGGGTTTTGCTTCCCAGTCAACAAGCTTCCGGCTTTTTGCTTGTTAGCCAACATTTTACAGTTGACATGGATTGATGTAACCGCAAGTCCTATGTTAACAGGTTCTTCCCTCGCAATTGTCGCTTGTGGAATTTTATTCCGGTTTCTTTCTTCCCAGTCATTTTGATCTTAAGAAAGTTAAATTCAGCGTCAATCGTCATCTTCTCACTTTTAATACATTTTTTTTACATATTCTCTAACACTTGGTAACCCCTTGTGATTTAATTGCTTTATAGCCTTGCTTGGGGGGTGGGGGTGAAACTATTATTAAAAAAATAAGGGAGGTGCAACAACAAATAAAATGAATCAAAGAAAACAAGATAAATGAAAACAAGTCTATATTTGGCTCACTTGGAGAATACAAGATAATATGATGACGTCAAACAGCGGAAGATTAAATAAATAAATAAAAAAGAAAAGAGAAAGGTGCGTCGAAAGACTGCAGAAACATCTCTTTGTTTCGTTTGTTTGGTCATCATCATCATCATCATTATCATCATTATCATCATTATCATCATCATCATCATCATCACAGCGCTGCTTACATTGCTCGGTGTTTATCTCCGTACGCACTGCAAGGTTGTCAAAGGGATCGCCATTTGCAATTCACAGCCGGAACCTATCATGACAATCCCTATCACGCAGCTGGTGGATGACATCATAGGACACGCACGTGGTCCCTCCAACTTTCTTTCTCCACTTCTCTTTCTCTTTTTCTTTCATACGCATACATACGCGCACTATAGCTTCTAACACGCACACACACACTGACAGTATATATATATATATATATATATATATATATATATATATATATATATATATATTACAGCTGCATTGTCCCATGATTTCCTTTCGTAATTCACTTGTTTGTAGGTTTTTATTAAGGCCTTTGTTTTTAGTAGTAAAAAAAACGGCGTGGAAAGAAAAAAATTATTAAAGTAAGGACAAAACGTAACATTAAGATATTCTGATGTTTTGATTTTTGTTCACTCCATGGTTCTTACATTTATTATTATTATTATTATTATTATTATTATCATTATTATTATTATTATATTTCCTTTGATTTCTGTTGTATACTCATTTCTTTCCGGGTCCCAACCAGAGATCTTAGGTCAGGGATGGCATCATGATATTTTCCACTGAGAATTCTTTAAAAAAAAAAAACTAAGATCACACACATTTTACATAGATAAAGCCCTTCGTAAAGTGTGGGTTTTCCTTGTACGAACAATGTTTTTTTTATGTTTTTTTATTTCTTTAAGGCATAGGTTACAAATGATTCCTTCCGTGAGTCTATCAGAATCATTTCCAATCAATCCGAGGCTTCCATCTACAACTGGAATTGTGGATGTCCTCTTGTGCCAGATTTTTGAGATTTTGATTTTGAAGGTCCTTGTATTTTGATAGTTTTTTGAATTTCTTTAAAGGTCTATGTTACGAAAATGAGTTTTTTCCTTCCGATTGAGTCTATCAGAATGTGGAAAAAGACCTAAGGCATTTCATTTCATGTTAAATCCAATCCGTTACATAGGTTCTTCCATCAATTTCTGTATGTCTCTTAAGCTGGAATTGGATTCTTTCAATGTGTTGTTTTGTTCCATTTTTTATTTATTATCATTATTATTATTATTATTATTATTATCATTATTATTATTATTATTATTATCATTCTTTATTATTATTATTATTATTATTATCGATTACCAAGTCTTTGAGTTTTTGATTTTGAAGGTTCCTTGTATTTTGATAGTTTGAATTTCTTCATTTTGATAGTCTGTTTTGCCATTTCATAAGTGTTTTTACACATTTTCAAAGTGTTTGCACATTGTCAAGTATTGCCCCACTCTATCGTGAAAATTCACATGTTCTATTAGATGGTTTATTGTTTCTTGGTATTTGTGCCATTTGATCCAATTGAAAGCATGTTCTTCAGTTTAGACTTTAATTTTCGATGAGTATTAAATCTCGTTCTGGAATCCCAATGTCTCGGCGATTAGATTTGTTTGTTCTGTCTGTCTGTATCATTATTATTATTATTATTATTATTATTATTATTATTATTATCATCATCATCATCATCATCATCATCATTATTATTATTATTATCATTATTATTATTATTATCATTATTATTATTATTATTATTATTATCATCATCATCATCATCATCATATGGTGAATTATTATTATTATTATTATTATTATCATTATTATTATTATTATTATTATTATTATTATCATTATTATTATTATTATTATTATTATTATTATTATCATTATCATTATTATTATTATTATTATTATTATTATTATTATTATTATCATTATTATTTATTATTATTATTATTATTATTATATCATTATTTTGTTGTTGTTCCTGTGTTTCTTAGCATGTACGTTACGCCAATGTGTTGTTTTGTTCCATTACCCTCTGGTATTATTCTTTGTTTTCAACATAAGCAATGGGCAATTCCTGTTTGATTGCTTGGATAGACTGAATTACCGATATATATATATATATATATATATATAGGATTGGTGTATACAGAATAAATTGAAAATTCCAATGCAAGAATAAAACCTTAAGCCTTCAGTTTATTATTATCATTAAAAATTACTATTCTTAAAAGAGTGCTCAATAGAGTAGAGCGAATATAATTATTTATTCGATAAATTTATATATATATATATATTAAAATAAATAAGTAGAGCGAATATAATTATTTATTCGAAAATTATAACATAACTAAAATAAATTCTATTTTAGTCTAACCCTAACATTAAAGCATTAAATAATTATTATAAACTTAGTTCGTTGTCAAGTTTTTTGAATTCTCGTATACTTGTATTTTGATTGGTCATTCCAGCTTATGTAACAGCGTTTCCCCTTGCGAAAAGTGCTTAATTGATTTGAACCTTTTAAAACCTTTTATTCTACATTCAACATCATCACTTGATAAGACACCAGAGGTGTTGAAACAAAATGGCTAGTTTTGTAGTGATTTTATAACATATTTATGTTATAATTTCCGAATAAATAATTATATATATATATATATATATATATATATATATATTGATTTTCAGGAAAGAAAGAAAGAAAGAAAGAAAGAAAGAAAGAAAGGGAAGATCGTATTTAACGTCTGTTTCAGTGAAATGGAAAACTTTGTCTATTAAAAACTTTTCATTTGTACCCCATTACTTCTTTAAATAATGGCCCGCGTTCATATATCTGATTGTTATTTCAATACTTTTTAAAACTTGATCAGGCTAAATGATTGCCAGGGTAAAAGAGACATTTTCACGGATATTTTATAACCATGATTTGATATTGGTTAACTTCTTGATTTCTCTATTATTATTATTATTTTTTTTATTTTCTTTGATTTCTGGCGTTTACACATTTCTTTCCGTGTCCCGCCCAGGGACCTAAGGTTAGAAATGGCGTCATGACACTTTCCACTGACAAAAAAAAAAAAAAAAAAGATTACATAGATAAAGCCCTTCGTAAAGTGTGGGCTGTACTTGTCAGAACAATTTTCTGTATCTCCTTGAGGCATGGACTTCCAGGAATCTCTTCAATTAATCTACTGGAATCTTTTCCAACCAGTCCTAAGGCTCCAACTACAACAGGGATTGTTGATGTTCCCATATGCCACATTTTCGCGATTTCTATTTCAAGGTCCTTGTACTTTGACAACTTTTTGAATATCTTCAAAGATACATTGCAGTCGGCAGGGACTGCCATATCAATAAGGAGGCACCGTTTTTGTTTGTGGTCTTTAATAACAATATCTGGGCGGTTATTATTATTATTATTATTATTATTTCTTCCTTGGATTTCTGCTGTATACGTATTACCTTCTGGTCTCAAACAGAGAACTAAGGTCACAAATGGCTACATGACATTTTCTACTGAGCATTTAAAAGAAAATCACCTAAGATCACATATTTTACATAGATAACACTCTTAGTAACATGTGAGATGTACTTGTGAGTTCAATTTTTTGGTATTTCTTTAAGGCATGGGCTACCAGGAATTTTTCCATTGGTTCTATCGGAACCTTTGCTAATTGATCTGAGGGTTTCAAATAATACTGGAATTATTGAATTGAAAAACCCTGTCGCATTTTAATCTTTTCAGCTTCTGACTTCTTTAAGTAATGTACTTATGATTGTCATTTCTATATTTTGTTAAAATTGTTAACCTCAAAATAATTAACGATACAACAGGGGAAGATCTACGGGTATTTTTCAGTTGTACAATTTACAAGATTATACAATCGTTAACTTTAGAATTAGCATTCATCAGAAGATTCAATTTTTATTATTATCATTATTATTATTATTATTATTATTATTATTATTGATTTCTGGTGTATACTCATTTCTCCCCAGGTCCCAACCAGTGACCTAAGGTCAGAAATGGCATCATGACATTTTCTACTGAGCAGTTAAAAAAAATAAATAAATAAGATCACACACATATTTTACACAGATAAAGCCCTTCGTAAGGTGTAGGCTGTACTTGTGACAATATTTTTTTGGTATTTCTTTAAGGTATTGGCTACCAGGAATCTCTCCAATGGGTCTATCGGAACCTTTACCAATATATCCGAGGGTTTCAACTACAACTGGAATTAATGATGTCCTCATGTGCCACATTTTTTAGATTACCACTTCAAGATCCTTGGATTTAAGAGTTTTTCAGGGTTTTTTTTTTTTTTTTGAAGATTTTCATAGATACATTAAGATCTGCTGTGAGTGCCATATCAATAAGAAAACACATTCTATTTTTGCTGGTCTCATTTCCCGATATCTGGCCTATTAGCCATAATTGTTATGTCTGTGTATATTGTAAAGTCTGATAAAATTGTTACAGGTCCTATCTCCGTAACAGGGTCTGGGCGGCGGTGGGGTAACGCAAATAAATGCATTCTGTTTCTTTACATTCTGATGTTAAATGATAATAATCTACTGAACTAATGAGCCTTCCACATTGAACTTATAAGAAGTAACTTTTAATGAGTTTAACAATGTTTTTTTTTTTTTAATCTTCTTGCCTGTATCTGTAATAATCGTTCCCAGGTTTCCAATTATTACAGGTATAGCAGGAAGTTTACCGTGTCACATGTTTTCGATTCAAATTTCAAGATCATTTTATTTAGTTTATTTTGTCATATTCTTTAACAGGTATATTTTTAACTAACGGCACTGCCACATCTGTAAGAATGCATTCTTTGTTTGTCGCTATTAATAACAATGTTTGCTCTATTAGCTTTTATATATCTGTTTATATGAAAGGTGAAACCCCGAACAATAGTGATTTTATGGTATTTTATGGCATGTTATGTCATTCATACTCGTTCAGGCTGATGTTCATAACATTTTTCATTGAATATACTACCCAATCTTTCTCTACTTGCTTTAAATATATATATATATATATATATATATATATATATATATATATATATATATATATATACATTACAATGAAACATTCATAAAAAAAATAAATTCGTAAAGTTAATAATGTAAAATGCCAAAATCACTTCGCTAACAAAATTTTAAAGATGCATTAATTTACTAATCCCTTGATGAATGTATCCTTTCTTATAAAAGTTATAAGCTGTATAAGTCCTTTCTTCAATACGCGAGTACTTTCGACTGTACATTCAGTCATCTTCAGACATGTAAATTATTTATTTTGGTAAAATTCAGGTAGTATCCGAGACGAAAAAATATGCGAATCAAAATACGTTTTTTTAATGTGTTATTGACAACGGATACAAATTTATATCATTAACTTTACTAATTTACTTTTTGTATGAATGATTGATTGTAATATAAATTGAACTGCAACACATATTTGATACATATACATATATTTTCGCTTGAAGATGAAACAGGACTAATGCCTTTGATTTAAATATATAACTGAATATGAAGTTTTTAGTTTCTGTTTTTGAAACATGGTTGTTCCTGTGTAGCGATGAAACCATATTTTTAAATCAGTTAATTTTTAATATTTATGCTCTGTAAATTTACATTGAGCACTGTTTTGTAAACAGAAAATATCAATAAGAACACCGGATTATATATCTTACTGTCTTTTTTTTACTACAATATATATATATATATATATATATATATATATATATATATATATATATATATATATATATATATATATATATATATAATTATAATAATAATAATAATAATAATAATAATAATAATAATAATAATAATGTAAATATAATTAAGTATACTCGTCCGGAAAAACCTTAGGTGCATTGGATTGTAAATGAACCAACCAATACCCAAGGAAAAATAAAGAATAAAAAAAAAGAAAGAACTAGGAACATCTTCTAGGATCTTCAGCGTAACCTGACGATCCGCGTAGGTGAAACCTAGGTAGTTTTGCCTGGCTTTTTAGTCTCATATATATATATATATATATATATATATATATATATATATATATATATATATAATTAATTGCCAGAATGTTCTATATGTCCGAGCGGCTATACTTTTAGCCGTTATAGAAATGTTTTATTATGTAAGCACAGTCAGTATTATTAATAAAAAAAAAGACAAAGCCAACATTCAATAATGTCAACTATGATCAAAACCACTTTGTAATATTGGTACTTTAACCCATCCATATAGTACACCTTAAAACTATATTTTGTCGCATATATGAGGCAATCGGTGGAAGAGAGGCGTATTAAACATTTTATAATTTTGCGGCAATAAGCGGTGTTTTCATTAACATCTCTTTTCATTGTCAGTCGTAAGAAATTGTAAATGTACGACTACCTTACACTTAAATAAAATCGTAACAATAATAATGTTTATTAAGAATCTATTACTGGAAATATCAAGGTTTACGGAAACATTGTTAACAATTATGTATTTAATTATATAACAAATAAATAATAATATAACTTTTAATGCCATATTCGATTCGTTGTTTGGTATTTTTCATTTTCTCTTTTGTTATTGGCAGCACTATAGAATACTTTGGCTGCAATGCTAAGTTTCCTAAATTGAACAAAATTGTTCTATTTCGAATACGGTTTGTTGCCCCTCTTTTCCATTGTTATTTTTAGATCGCTTTCGTCCAGTCGTTTTGATGGGCAATACAGAAATTTTGAAATTTAGGATGGCTATTCTACAAAGTATAAATGAAGGTTATATATTCTTTTTTTGAATTGTATGTATACTTTTTCATACATTAAATTGGATAAATAGGATCTATTTATATTAAATCAAATTTGTTTCTCTTTTCTATGCATATTCATGGATTATGCATCTATGTACAGTTTATGATATGAAAAGTATGTTTATTCATTAGTTGGAAATACAATAAATTAAAAATTTGTACGTTTACGAATATTTGTTTTCCCCCATTGTATATGTGGGTATATGTGTATGCGTGTGTACGTGTGGCCTGAAGATTGTGTTTAACCATAACATAGAATGTCGCGGCTTGATACTGACATCAATACCCACTTTTTATATTTACATATATATATATATATATATATATATATATATATATATATATATATAGTAAAAAAAAAAGAACAGTAAGATATGTAATCCGGTGTTCTTATTGATATTTCTATTTTTACAAAACAGTGCTCAATGTAAATTTACAAAGCATCTATCGATATATATATATATAAAAATTGTCTGTGTGTGTGTGTTCGCGAACTACTCGAGAACCATAAGGCCTATTCCACTAGATTTGGAACATAGATTGTATTCTATGCTCGATACTGGGTGTGTCTGGGGAAAAGATTAGTCATTTTTCAAAAAACAATAATCGATAATCGATAAATATAATGTTTAAATGGGAATTTCCATTAGTTTAGTTGTTTTTAAACTTTCAGACTTGAAATCTAAACCCAAAGGCCGATTTTAATGAAACTTGATAAGTATATGCAACTTAATGTCACGCTTATTATACGTTATATTGATTTTCGTTTCTCTCAACACTGGGACCCCCAGGGTGCCGCAATGACATTGAGACAATTAAACGGTAACTCACTCATGTCTTCTCTCTCCCCCCTCACTTTCTCACTTCGTTAAGTTTAATACGGCCCGTCAACAATGTGTAAATTTTCTTTTCATTTTTTGTTTGGAAGTAAAGTCTGATGATCCGCAGTCCTGTAAAACGGCTGTGGTGAAATAATTTATTACATGGAACCTTAAATTGGTCTGTTTTTATTTAAATTATTTGCTCTGGATTTACATTGAGCTCTCTGGATTTTATCCTCCTTAGGTTTATTCATACGGATTACTTAGTTTTCATAAACTATAAATATATATATATATATATATATATTTCTATGTATGTATGTATCTCAGTGTGTGTGTGTGCGCTCGCTCGTGCGTGTGCCAATGTACATAGACTAATATTCTTTCTTACGGTGCCACATTGCTTTTACATCCGTGCGAATTCGTTTAAATAAAAACCATTTATAACGGACCGCTCCTGCGTTTAATGTCATTTATATATATATATATATATATATATATATATATATATATATATATATATATATATAATTATATGCGTTTTGATTTGCAAATTCTTTTTGTCACAACCGTATTAGTCAGAGTCGACTGTGTTGGTGATTGGTTAAATTTTCGTAAATAAAACTTTTTTTTCTTGACTAGTTTAAATTTTTTCCCTTTCAGTTGAGGGGGGGTGATTATTTATTTTAAGAAGGCGTCAGTTATTAGCGGAGATCTAAAATTGATACGAGTCAATAAACAAAAATGGTGCGCAGTAGGTTTGTTTTCAAATGAGAAAGTAATATACTTTGGAGTTTAATCTTTCTTCATTTATCTCTCTCTCTCTCTCTCTCTCTCTCTCTCTCTCTCTCTATCTATCTATCTATTCATATATCTATATATATATATATATATATATATATATATATATATATATATATATATATATATATATCAGACCTAGATACACCTAGTGAGCCAGACACACCTACCTAGGTTTCACCTAAACGGATCGTCAGGGAAAGTTTCATGTGTTTCTCTTTGCCTCGTTAGCCAAACTTTCCCTGACGATCCGTTTAGGTGAAACCTAGGTAGGTTTGTCTAACTCACTAGGTGTATCTAGGTCTGCTCTACGGTTGTATTGAGCTCTTTTGTTAGTTAGTTGTTAGTTGTTACTCGTATCGGGGTTTTTTCTTTGGGCTTCAGACCTGCATCTGTGCGATTTTTTTTGTCGGCAGAAGTTCATGTTTGTAGCTCTTTCTTTTTTTAAAACCTTTTTTCCCTCGAGATTGATTTGATTAGCAAATAAAAAATTTGAGGTTTTTGGAAACGAGTCTAGTTATATATATATATATATATATATATATATATATATATATATATAGTTCTCCCCTCAGATATGTGTAAAACAGTAGGGTTTTTATCAGAAAATCATTAGAACATGAGCGACCATGGCTCTCCAAATCTTTCTATCCTTTAGGCCTCTTAGCAGTTATCTCCCTGTGCTAAGGTCCCACCTCCCGTTCCGCCATCCATTCACAGAAGCTCATCAGGTAAGTGGCTCGCTGCCTTCCCCTATCTCTTTTCCCTCAATACGCCCTGTGTGAGTTATTTTTTCATGCCCTTCTTACTCATTATATATCCAAAGTATTTCAGATGACTTTTCCTGATTATGCATATCGCAGTTCTTTTTGTTGCCATTTTCTTTAATACTTCTTACTCGCTCCGTCGCTTCAATTATCAGTACCCTTCTGTATAATCTACTGCCTCTAGTTTTTTCCTCATCAGTGGGAAGATTGTCCAACATTCACTGCCCTATAAGTGGATGGATATCACATAGCAATCCAGCGCTCTTTTCTTTGTTTCTAACGAAATTTCCCCGTTTCTCAGTAATTTGTTTAGCTTTAGGAATACTTCTTTCGCTAGGTCGATGCGTGTTCGGATTCTGGTGTCGCATTTTCCATCCTCTGTTCAAACGCTTCCCAGATATTTGAACTTCTGCACTTGCTTGATGATGACATCACCAATTTGTAACTCGTATCGTGGTTTTGCTGATGACCATCATTTTTGTGTTCTTTAATTTCATTGTTATTTTTCTGTTCTCGATTTCTTCTACCAGGAAGTGCTGTAGTTTCCTTTCAGAATCGCTCACCAACACAATGGTATCTGCCTGTGTGATATTGTTACGCCCACCGATAATAAATCGTGGTAGGGTCACCAGTTTGCTTTACATCTGGAGAGAAGACTCATCCTTGTCTCACGTCCCTTACTATTTTTGTATACCTAGTTAATTTATTTTATATCTGTATGCAGGCGGCTTACTCTCAATATAAGTTCAAAGTTATAAGCAGTTCAAATAAAATTAAATGCCATTACAATATAATCCAACGGCACATATCATGTCAAAATGATGGCAAACATTTTTCTCTTTCTTTTAGTGAAACGGTGATATTGTCGAGATGATTTGCCTTTCTGCAAACGAAAAAAATAAAACAAAATATAGTATATAACTCAAATTTTATGACACTATTTACTTATTTTACTTGAATCTCAATAATATACAGTCGGCCTCGCTTATTCGCTGAAACCGTGGATAGTACCGAACTTTATGTAAACGACGTTTTTTTTTTATTAGATATATTAGGACCTTGAATAAGTTCTCGCTAACTTTTCATGAAAAGTAATGTTTTATTTACAAAAATTAGTACGAAACATGTTACTTAAAGTATTGTCCATCGCTAGCCACTATTTTTTCGCTTCTTTCTGGCAGCATTTGAATTCCATGTCGAAAAAACGACACGTCTTTTGAAGCTAACCACGAGTCGACCCATATTTTGACATCTTTATAAGAATGCAAGTGCAGCTTAGCCAGGCCATGTGCCATCGATCGGAAGAAGTGATAATCGGACGGGGCAAAGTCTGGAGTAGGACTTTACATTTATGCGTTTCCAAGTAGTTTTTCACCAGTTTTGCAACATGTGGCCTAGCGTTGTCATGTTGCAAAATCACTTTGTCGTGTCTCTGCTAGTAGAGTGGGCGTTTTTTGCTTCAATGCTCGGCTCAAACGCATCAATTGTAGTCAATAATGGGGGGGGGTCCCTCGTGATGGTTTTGGTCGGTTTGAGCAGCTCATAATAAACTACACCCAGCTGACCCCACCAAATGCAGAGCAGAAGCTTCGAACCATGGATATTCGGCTTTGCCGCCGATGGTGATGCATAGCTGGGCTTAACCCACGTTCTTCTACGCTTACACCTTTCCTTTTCTGCCGTTGAAGCAGCTGTCTACACGTGACAAGACGCCGTTCTTCGTCTTTCGGCTTCAACTCGCACGGCACCCAATATCCTTGCTTTTGAATCATTCCTAATGCTTTCAAACGTTTCGAAACTGTTGTGTGATCAACTCCTATTGATTCTGCAAGTTCAGCTTGCGCCTGACATGAGTCTTCATGAACTAATGTCTCCAATTCTTCGTCATCAAAGTTTTTCAGTGCCCTAGAACGTTCTTTACATTCAACATTAAAATAATTATTTTTGAAGCATCGAAACCAATCAGTGCATGTTATTTTCGACAGAGCATGGTCGCCGTAACTCTCAACAAGAATTCATTGTACTTTAGCTGCAGATTTCTTTTGAATAAAGGTGTGCAGTAAAATTCCCCGCAAATACACTTTCTTTGGTACGAAATCCGACATGTTTAACGCTATGAAAAACAAAGTTGTTTACACTTCGGCGAAATGATATACACTGAATTTCAAGCTTACTTCTAGTATTTCCTTATAGATGCATTACCATCTGAAACTATACGCACGTAGTTCTGGGAACGCAAACTGTTAGAAAACAGCAAGAACTTATTCATGCTCCTAATACAACAAAAAATATGATAACGTTTATTTTATTGTTTCAACACAATAAAAAAATAACAATTTATATAATACTAAAAGTGTTATGGTCCAGGTTAGGACCAAGGAAGAACAACACGAACACAAGTGTAGAAATAATGAAGGTATATTACACGAAATAATAATACAAGATGTGGAAGGTGTTAGTATGATGCTCAGTCTGCTTCGGATGCTCAGTCTGCTTCGGCTCGACTCGATTCGATATTTACTTCCCCCCCCCCACGAGGGAAAGGCCTAGTTTTACGTGGGTTTCCCGAGCCCGTAGGCTCGGCCAAAAAATGCCCGTAGAACCCGTATAAATGGGATCGGGTTGGTCAACTTCCCCGAACGAGACTCTGCCCTTCGGCGGAGCCTCGTCCGGGTTCTTCTCTGTTCAGTGACAGAGAGTTCGACCGTCAAGCCGAGAAGCTCGGCTTGATTCGGTATCTAGCCCCCCCACCCCACGAGGGTTGCATGTGGCACAAGGCTGAGTTTTACATGAGTTTCCTGAGCCCGTAGTCTCGGCCAAAAAATGCCCGTGGAAACTGTAAAAACAGAATCGGGTTGGTCAACCTCCCCGAACGAGATTCTGTCCTTCGGCGGAGCCTCGTCCAGGTTCCTCTCTGCTCAGAGGCTGAGACTTCGACCGTCAAGCCGAGCTTCTCAGCTTGATTCGACCCTCTCTCTTGAGAGGCGTAGTATACATAGTATTAGGAAGAGTTCATTCTGTAGTTATAGGTAAGGTCCCATGACAAATGTCTGTGATTGCGTGCGAGCTTGCGTGGTACGTCCGTCTGGTGCATACTGATTTAAGTTAATTTTATTTAAGTGAATAAGATTTAAAAATACGAGTTGTTTATACAGTAAGTATTTTTATTTTAACTTTCTTCAAACAGGTAATTTTTAATTAAAATATTTTAAAGTTAAAGACAAACACAAAGAGATCCCACTTTGCTGTTTCGACCAATTGTTCGTAATATTTCGGCTTTCTTTAGAGAAACAATATTTGAAATATTTAAAAATATATTTATTCGGCGTATTTAAAAAAAAATATTTTCAAATAAATATGATTTTAAAATATTTTTTGGCATGTTAAAAAATATTTTTAAATTAATCTAATTTAAAGCTGATGATTATCCCGGAAAATTTATTCCTGTTAAATGCTGTAAACTATCAGTAAAAACTTTAAACCAGAACTTGTAAAGCAGAGCAATGATGACACGAACGAATTAAAATATTTAACTGAATCGTAAGAAAATTAACTTTCATTTCAATGGAACGTTGAAATCAACTTCTATGCTTTATAAACTGAATCGTCAGTGACCCAAATAATATATTTTAATAAAAGTTATGTAACGGATAGAAGATATGTTTTTTTATCGTACATCTTTTGAGGACACAATAAGTGATTAACAGCTATCTTATTAAAATTCTGCCTATTCATCTCTTAGTTCTTTAGTTAGCACATACGTTTCGTTAACTCCTGCCAGTACCTGATAAATAATGGACTGTTCTGTTTTGATCGCGTGGAAAGATAGAAAAGGCATATCAGAGACGCTATATGTTTTACGTGAGAAAATGAAAGAAAGAAAAAAAGAAAGGAAAGGAAAAAGAAAGAAAGAAAGAAAGAATTGTATAACGTCTCCTGCAGTTATCTTATAAATATTGGATTATTCAGTTTTAATCGCTAGGAAAGACAGAAAAGATATATCTGAGACGCTACTTGTTTTACGTTTGAAAAAGAAAGAAAGAAAGAAAGAAAGAAAGAAGTGTTTAACATCTCCTACCAATACTTCATAAACTATTCCGTTTTGGTGGCGTGGAAAAACAGAAAAGACACATCAGAGACGAAACTTGGTTTACGTGAGAAAATGAACGAAAAGGAAAGAAAGTAGCAAGTATTTAACATCTGTTTCAATGAAATAGAAAAAAGTGGTAAATTCCAAATCTTTTTATTTGTAACCCATTATTTATGACTGCTATTGCAATATTTTGTAAAAGTAGCTAAGTTCAAATATTTATCGATGCGATAGGGGAACTTCTACGAATATCCTGTTGTTGAAGAACTCGCCATGAGCTTATTCAATTATAAAATTAACAATTAAAATCATTAGAAAATTCAAATACGAAAGCCGTGATATTTTCACCGTCATTTCTAGTAAATAATAATAAAATAATTCTAAAAATATGACGTAGTAAATGTTATGTGACGTATAAAAGATTCGTTCCTATTGTCGACCTTATTTACGTAGAATAAATCTGCTTCACAACCGAGTAGTGGCGCCTGGCTCAACGTAGTGCCCTCTTCATCTACCGGTATCCTTTTAGATGATGAGTGCACTCCAGTCGGAGTCGGGATCCGTCTTGGACTCAAATTATGTGAGCGTCACAGATGTAGATGTGGAGCCTCCATCGATGAGTTTGGTTTGCATCCTCTCTCCTGTCGTCGTAGTGCCGGCCGCTTTCAACGGCATGCAGCCATTAACGACATCATCAGAAGAGGTTTGGATGCAGCTGGGTTCCCTTCCCAAATCGAACCCGTAAGCCTCGACCGCGGTGATGGAAAGCGGCTGGATGGCATTACCATTTTGTCGCCCGGGATGCAGAGATGAAAAAATAGTTAAATATTCTTCTCTTGCTGATAGATTTTTTTTCTTTTACTTCTCAGGTAGTGGAGACCTCAGGGGTTATTGGCCCTCGTTCGATGGCGTTCCTTCGGAGGATTGCGCGATTGCGTCTCGATTAAGGGACGAGCCTCGTGATGGCTCTTGCAGCGTGTCTCACTGGCGATGGTTCGAGGTAACGCTTTCTCCATCATTGCGGCTGGCAGAGGTCAGAAAAAAAATTGTTTATAGTTACGTTGTTCTGGAATTGTCATCAGTGGTCAACTGTACTTGTTTTGTTTCAATAAATTTTATTAACTATAAATAATTAATAATAATAACTAATGATAATTTATAATAACTAATATGAAAACAGAGCAGTTATAACAAATCGTCATCATCAGGATCATTCCCCTTTTGTAATCGTTGGGCAGATCCGAATGCAGAAGCCACACTAAACTCTTTTCCACAACGGTCTATCAAAGGCAGCCATAAGCAGTTTTTGTATAGTCATACCTGTCCAATGTTTGACATTGTGCAATCAGTTTTTGCGTTGGCGCCCTCTCCTACATCCACCTTCAATATTCTTGCGCAGGGTGCCGTGTCTTGTAATGCGTCCAAACCACGCCATTTTTACCCCTTTTGACAGGGACGAGAAGAGATTCCTGGTGTCCCAAAAAACGTTTGACCTTTTTCTGCAATAAACTCATTGTTTTGTTTTTTTCCCCCAATAGAAAATGCTAAGGGTCTTTTTCATGCATTTGTTTTCAAATGCTTGGATCCTTCTCTCTGTATCTGCCAACAATCTCCACGTTTCACACCTATATAGGAGAATGGAGACTACCAGTGATTTGTACAGTCTCTATTTTGTTTGAAAGCTGATTTTGTTCCTCCATATAATAAAATACTGCAATAAAAATTTATGTCACAGAGGGTCCGTTCCTAGTGTATATCTTAGCAACCTTACCAAATTATATTTTTTCCCCATTTAACATTTACTTTTCAATTTTAGATAATTAATAGTGAGTTGTGATTTCCGTCCTCACAGGGATATCGCGATTTATGGCTCTGTGCCCTGACTGAGCGTCGTTTAATATTTTTGGTAGGCCGTGGCAGTAGTTAGTGAGTAAATTTTGACTGACCATAACTATAGACTACTGACCTTGGTCCTCATCGGGTGTCCATACTTATGATCTAAAATATACTTGTAACCAAAATATCGTCTATGTGCCGTATTCCTTCATGTCATGAGTGATTATGGCTGTCCACAACTTTCTATCATTTACAGCTCTTTATGTATCTATTATTAGCATCCCTTCCTCATCCGTTCGGCTATTAATTAACATAAATACATCTGGTAGGTTTATCAGTGCTTCTCCTGTTCTTTTTGCTTTCGATGTGTTCTGTGAGTGTCAGATTTTCCAAGTTTTTCTTTTCCAAGAAATTTCAATCATCTCTTTCTGATTCTATGTTTAAGTGTTCTTTTTGTTTCAATTTTCGGTAAATTTTCCTCATTGCATCCGCTCATGGTATTCTCGCCATGTTTCGACAGAATTTCCTTTCTGTTGCATCTAATTTCTTCCTTTATCTGCAATTTACTGCAATTCCAGGAGTACTGACAGCAGTTCAGCACTCTTCTTTATCTCCAACGAAACCTTCCTGTTTCATCGTACGATGACTCATTAAAAAAAAAAAAAAAAACAATTTGGCTATTCACAGGCGCCATTTTATTTGCTTAAATTCTTTCGATTTGCTTCTCTGCGATTACGTTTGCGCACCCCCAGAAATCGTTGAAAAAAATTCATGAATGAATTCATTGTAACTGGTAAAAATTATTTGCTATATTTCGCTTGATAGTTATCGGCTGCATATAAAATACTTTTTTCAAAGAGGTAGTCATGAATAAAAGTTCCTGCAACGAACACTGAATCAGTTTAATGCCAAATAGTTGACTAGATTCGACAAACTGATATAAAATTGCCTTTTCTTTCCTGTCATCTTTCCTTATCTTTATGACATATTTAAAAATATGATTGATATCAATATATGTAGAGATATACATTTGATAGGGAAAATGTGATATTTGGTGTACGTGTTTTGTATTTGTTCACGCAGCTATCTAGATTACTAGATAGTCTCTATGTTCATATATGTCTAGCTACAGTGGATCGATCTGAGTTTGCGCATACGTATCGTAGAGTGTTTAAAGTAGTAGGCTACGTTTCATAAATAAAATTCAATTAAAAAAATATTTCTTTAATATAAATATCTAATAGATAGATAGATAGATAGAGAGATGGATAGATAGATAGGTATTAACTGAAATAGATCTATAGAAGGAAAGAAATTGCGGTAGATACATGAATAAATAGATGGAAGGTAATAGATAAAAAGAAGTTGATTGAGATAGAAATTGACATAGAAAGAAATATATATATATATATATATATATATATATATATATATATATAGATAGATAGATAGATAGATAGATAGATAGATAGATAGATAGATAGATAGAAATTGATATCGATAGAAAGATAAAGATATATAGAAATTGACATAGATAGATAGATAGATAGATAGATAGATAGGTAGATAGATAGATAGATAGATAGATATGAATAGGCTGGAATAAGATAGATAGATAGATAGATAGATAGATAGATAGATAGATAGATAGATGTCAATAGGCTGGAATAAGATAGATAGATAGATAAATAGATAGATAGATAGATAGAAATGAGGAGACGAAGAAAGAAAGAAAGAAAGAAAGAAAGAAAGAAAGAAAGAAGTAGATCATGTTAGATACAAAAATAGGGAGGAACAAAATAGGATAGAGAGAAAGAGATTCACAGACACATGCATCATGCTTACCAATTCTTTGAACCGTTTTGCTACTTAACGGATTCTGTTCCTCACGCTGTCACATTTACATTATTGCATTAAGTTAACTTGAATAAGTATCAGCGCGGATAGTGTAACTATTACAGGCGCGAAATCGCGCGAAATCGCCCGGCCGAGTTCAAATTTCGGCCAAGTCTGTTGAATTGGAAACGCACCTCAGCTAATACCAGTTGTGGCTTCAAAAGCACAGAAAACTTGGACTCATTAGTTTTTTTTTTCTTTTTCAGCCAACTTTAGAAAAAGCCAATCCTGAATTCAAAAACCTTGCAGAAAGCAACGTAAAAACTGTTGCGTCATCTTTCTCAAGAGATAGCAATTCACTGACAATAAAGTTTATTTGGCGAGAGCCATGATCGCCTAATTCTTGAATTTTACTTACAATTATTGTCACGTGACGGAAACAATGTTCACACTCCTCTCCTGCCTTTTGAATAGGAGTAGGAGTTTATTCCTTGTTTGCGGTTTAGGATTGGATTCCCGCTTTCTTCTAAGGTGTACTTAAACACTATAAACTGAAATGTTATTCGCTAATTAATTCTTAACTTCTTCAAGCCTAAAGTTAACCGTTATCTTGCTTGTATAGCCCCAAGGACTTCACTTATTGGTTTGGTTTGGTTAAGTTTGGTTAGGTTTGGTTTGGTTTGGTTTGGTTTGGTTTGGTTAGGTTTGGTTTGGTTAAGTTTGTTTTGGTTAGGTTTGGTTTGGTTTGGTTATGTCTGGTTTGGTTTGGTTTGGTTTGGTTAGGTTTGGTTTGGTTTGGTTAGATTATTTACATTATTCGGACTAATGTCCTCATCTTTGTCGCCATATTTATCACAACATTTCGGCCGTTGTACGCTACGACCTTCTTCAGGTGGTTGGAATTTCGAACCGAACCCTTTATTTCGCTCACTGATACTCATAGGATAGATTAAGAGAAAGAGGGACAGAAAAATGCATAACCTACCAAGCAAACTTGATTAAATCGAGTTTTAGGAAAGATAACAAAACGACAATATATAAGGGCTACAGAGGATAGGAAATTATGACGGGCCATGATGGCCTGCGCCCTAAGGGACCCATTATACAGAAAAAGACAAATTGAGATAAATACACTCTCGTTGATTGACTGATTTTTTACGGCTTATCAACTTTTGCAAGTTATTTAAAGCTGAAATTTCTAGGGAACATGAGGAAAGAGGGCTTGGAAAATCTGATACTCATAGGACAGATTGCAGCCAAGAGGGACAAAAGAAAACAACAGATAGTATGCTTGGTGATGGGCGAAAGGCGTTTTGGAGAAATAACAAAAAGACAACTTTTATTAAGAGCTACGAAGGTCAGGAATTTGGGGAGAGTCATGATCGCTTACGTCCAAAAATGACACGGCACATAAAGAAGTCTAAATGAATCTGCTGTTTTAAGTTAAATTATCAAACAAGTAGCGAAGTAATCGTTCTAAGTAACATGGTTAATCGAAATAAGTGCTGTGTAATTTGTTGCGTTTTTGTTTTGATTTTTCTCGACATTCGGCTTAACGTAGCAGATGTCCCTATCAACCGGTGACCCAATTATTGAGGATCTAGTTTAAAGTCACACGGGACAATCCAGTGTTGATTTATGTGTCCGAGAAGCGGTTTTGGCGCGATATTGTGGTCAACTTGGTATGTGCACTTTGTAATTCGGGTTGGTTGAAACGGAATTGGACAAGCCCGTTTCACCAACTGTCAATTTTACGACCGATCCTATTCGGAAATGACTTATAATTTATTGATGAATAACAGGGGCGGACAGTGTGAACACATAGAGAGGAGAGTGTCGGAGAGAGAGAGAGAAAGAGAATGAAAGAGAGAAAAGAAAAAGGAAGAAAACAAACGTTAATACTTAAAGATGTAAAAATAGGAAATAGTTTGTTAATTCTATTTTTAAACATTGAGGGACTAAATTTAGAATTTGCAAAAATAAAATAAGAATAATTATTATTATTATTATAAAAGTGGAAGGCCTTTATTTTGTGCGGAAAGACAAAATTCCCTTTTCACATTCCTTAGTTCAGTTTCTATAAATTATTTAGGAAACGATATATACATATATATATTTATAGTAAAATATGGCCACCTCGAGGGGGTGTAATGGTTAGCAAGCTTGTCTCGCTAGAACAATTACGGCTGAGTAGTGAGTTTAATCCTCACTGGGTTCCCCTTACTTTCGGCCTTCTGCCACATCCAAGCTACGGTTGGAAAGTCACTATATAGTAAAATATAGTTTTATGTAGGTACCCCTTACCAAAAAAAAAACAAACAAAAAAAATAATAATAAAAAGTGACATCTGAGTTTCAAAATTAATTTTTAAAAAAGAAATTTTTTTTTTCTTGAAGCTTTTATTTTAGTTTTAATTTCAATCTAATAGATTAAATTTAATATTTCCAATAAGTAAAATACTTTCAAAACTAAATTAAATTAACTACAAGGAGTTCTTTTTTTTTTAAATATAGATTTATTAATGCCATTTTTGTTCGTCTTTCATCGCAATGTAATTCACTTTATCAAAAAATTTTCAAAAATAAAATATACTTTCCTGAAACGTTATTTGCGGATCATTAGCTGATTTCAAGTACAATTAATCTGGTTTGGAACAAATATTATTTACTTTAAATATCGGAGAAATGCATTTTTATAACCCAACAGTAGTCCGTCCTGGGTGTGACCCACTGAGGTAGACATGCCATAAACCAAACCAAACCAAATCAAACAAAATCAAACCAAACCAAATCAAACCAAACCAAACCAAATCAGACCAAGCCAAACCGACAGTAGTGTTGTTTTATGACATTTATCCATAAAATATCCGACAAATTCACAAATCAAATTGTATTCCAAAATCGAATGTCCCAAAATAATGTATACACTCTGAATCGTTATAACTTATTTAATTTATGTATTTTGACTTGTAAATAAGATTAATACAGGAGAATGAATACACATTTAAAGAATCTGACAGTAAAATATACAAAAAAAACTTAGAAAATTAACTTTAATAAGATAAAAGCTACTTGGGACAATGGCGGAATGTTCATATAATGATGAGTACACATCAAGTGCTCAAACTGGTTGCCGTTTTGTTCAATACACTTTTCATATCTTGAAGAAATAGACCTACAAACACCCAGTATCATTTCCTCTGGTATTTGAGCACGTTCTTCTTCAATTGCTACTCTCATTTCAGCGACTGTTTCAGGTTTCCTGCTGTGTCTTTTAGAAACCCCCTACAAAAAGAAATCCAAGGGTGTCAAATCTGGTGATCTAGGTGGGTATTCAACTGTCCCTCTTCTTCCAATCTATCTGTTTTTCATAATTTCATCCATATAAATTCTCACATCACGCTAATGTATTATTAACTATTAACATTTAAAGAGTGTATACATTATTTTGGGACACCCTCTCTATATATTGAATTTTTGATTTACCAATAATCAAATCAATCACGAAGGAAAAAAGGTTTTGAAAAAAGAAAGAGTTAGAAACATGAAAGTCTGTCGAAAAAAATCGCACAGATACAGGTTCAAAGCCCAAAGAAAAAACCCCGATACGAGTAAACAACTAATATTCGTCCTTTGACAGGATTCGAACCTGCATCCTATACGGAACCGTCAAAGGACGAATATTTTCTATGAAAATTTCTCGGACATTCAGGCCGGTGAATGTTATTTAATACTGTTTATTATAAACAGAGCATTTACTTAAATACTTGTATCTACAAAAAAGAACGTTAAACATAAAAAATGTCTTTAATAAATAAATTGTCGGACTTTGTCCATTTCTTAATATATATATATATATATATATATATATATATATATATATATATATATATATAAAGACATGTTTCATTGTACAGTTTAGACATATTCTATTCTACTCATTTTCGATGAGATCCTTTCATATTCTCGGATCATTATTGACAGAAGAGACAACATCACCGTGTTTATATATTTTTTTATTATTAGCAAGTACTTTTGACATATACTTGTCATCATCATGATAGTGTTTATAATAAAATAAATATTATTGTATCGATTATTTTCAGAGAGAAATTGTATGTTATCTGGAATTTAAATATCTTACAAATAGAGACTGTTTGAGTGTTTATGGGTGCGTTCGTAAATGTGAGTGTGCGTGTATGCATATTTTGTATTTGTATATCTACTTGAGGCTTTAATTTTCTACGGTTTATCAACCCTTTGCACTTTACTTAAAGTCCGAAAATATTTATAAAATTCGTGTGAAGATAATAAAAGTTTAGTGATGCAGGTTTTACCAATTAACTCAGAGATGGGAAGAGAAAATGAATATAATGAATTCAACTGGAATTGGAACTCGGCTCTCCGATTAACAATTTCGAGCCATTATTCATTACACCATGCGCACACCCAAGCTTTCAGCATCTGGCATTACAAGCTATTCTAGGTACTGACGGAGCTTGACGGAGCTTGACGTGGCTTGACTTTGGTGATGTGACTTCGTGATGTGACCTAAAGCGTGTGTAGCTGCATTTGTGAGTGTATGTTTGTGATTGCGTAGTTCTTTGTCTTTATGTCCAAACGTGTGTATTCGTGAGTGTTTGAAGGTGTTTGGTGAATTCTATTTTTAGGCAATGAGAAACTAAATTTAGAATTTGCAAAACATATATTAATAATAATAATTTGTTCGGAAATAGAGACTGCCATTTTATCATTCCTAAGTTCAGTTATTATAATTTGTTTCGGAAATGATCTATTATGAATGCACACACACACACACACACACACACACACACACACAACCACCCACACACACACACACACAACCACCCACACACACACACCCACACACATATATATATATATATATATATATATATATAGATAGATAGATAGATAGATAGGTAGATCAACTTTTGTCCGTAAAGATATTCTATAGCAATATCGACGAGAAAACTTTAAGGAAAATTCATCCGACTTGAAAACATTCAGTAACACATTTCTCAAAGAAATTTAGTGAAGTCACAAAATAAAAAAAAAAAAAAATCTTTGTCATCCGCAAATTCTTCATCTCTTAATTTTACTTATAAACTTTGCTACTTGCCACTCAAGCGGCTGGCATTTTCAATAATTTTGACCACGACAGACTTTTATGTCAATGTCATTTACATTAAAAACATACAGCAGTTTAGCACTATGACCTTTCAAATCGCAAAACCTTACAAATCTTTCAACTCCTTCAGACGGCAAAATAATGCAGAGTCGACGAACCTATTAGAATCAGATAAAACAAAATAACACCTGTATTTTCTTTACTTCGTAGATTATATGATGATTACCGGTAAGAGAAAAAAAAGTCCAAGACGAAAACTACGAACTGGAGATGTCAAAATCAAATAGGCAGAGAGGTCCAAATATCTGGGAAGCGTTTTAACACAGGATGGAAAATGTGGCACCGAAATCCAAACGAGCAAAAAGAACATGGATTCCAGAAGCTGAGAAAAATACAAAGAAACGGAAAAAAAGTCAGATACACAGAAGAGATTTAGATGAAAATGCCAACACTGCAAGAGAAAGCTCAATGTGTGTCCTGACTCATAGGGATCAACTCGGGTACACGGGTGCAGCGGAATCACAATGCAAATTATATAAAAAAAAAAAAACACCAAGTGGCGTTAGAATCCGTCTCTGGCATAAGAAGTTCTTGGAAACAGAAAGTGTCTTGTCTACATCTCTGATGTAGACAAGACGAGGTATTATGATTACTTGCATTATTTTCATTATTCGGACTGTTATCCTCATCTTCACTGCCATATTCACAACGTTTCGGCCGTTGTACGCTCTATCCTTCTTCAGGTGATTGGATCTCTCAGATGACGTATTAAGATTACTTGCATTATTTTCATTACTCGAACTGTTATCCTCATTTCATTGCCATTCGTTGCCGTTGCAGTTGTACGCGCCGGCCTTCTTCAGCTGATTGGATCTCTGAGATGAGGTATTATCTTTACATGCATTATTTACATTATTCGGACTGTTATCCTCATCTTCATTGCCATATTCATGACGTTTCGGATGTTGTACGCCCCGGCCTTCTTCAGATGATTGGATCTCTGAGATGAGGTATTATGATTACTTTCATTATTTACATTATTCGCACTGTTATCATCATCTTTATTGCCGTATTCCCAAAGTTTCTAGAATGGCGCCCAAAGAGGTGGGATTTAAATTTAGGAAGCAGGAAGAGATCAGATGGATCTAAGTCTAGCGAGTAACGAGAATGGGGTAGCAATTCAAAAGCATTGTTGGCTGTTTCAGCTACTGCAACCTAAGCAGGTGGGAACGGTCGGGTAATTATGGCGCAATGTCATACTTGTCCTCAGCTTCTCGCTACGTTTCGACATGATTGCTACCTTTGTCTTATTTATGATGCGTACTGCTGTCCATAAATAGCTTTTCCCTTTTCCAAGTAGCCTATCATGATTATTCCTTCAGAATCCAAAATGACAAAAGCAGTCACCTTGCCAACAAACGCTGCCTGCTTGAACTTCTTTGCCACTATTTGATTTGAATCTTTGATTCAGGTTCGAAGTTGTGAACCCAGGTTTCGTCTTGAGTTGCTAATCTCCGGTGGAGATTCTCAGACATAGCCCGGAAAAGAGTCTGAAGTGTCCTCGAAATGTTATCCCATTTCATCTGCTTTGGTGAAAGCATTCTTGGGACCCATCTCGCAGACAGTTTGCTCCGGTGGAGATTCTCAGACGTAGCCCGGAAAAGAGTCTGAAGTGTCCTCGAAATGTTATCCCATTTCATCTGCTTTGGTGCAAGCATTCTTGGGACCCATCTCGCAGACAGTTTGCTCATCCCCAAGATCTCAGTTAAAACTAGACCGAACCATAATTAATGCCTATGGACTTAGCTGTCTGCTAGACAGTAAGACGTCTGTTATCCAAAACTAAACATTGAATGTCATCAACTTGTTCATTGGTAGTTGAGGTTTTTCGACGACCTGGCCGAAGTTCACTTTATGTGATGTCCCTTCAGGCCACTTCTTTACAGTTGTATAGGAAGGGGAGTCCTCAGTAAATCTCTGTACTATGTCGTCATGGATTTCCTTGGGTGTCATATACTGTTATGGTCCAGACCCTTGTACCACGGTCATTGTCTAAGGTAGAACCAATAAAGAAGTACTCGAATACGGATATGGAATAACACAGATATATTACAAACAGGAATATATACAGAGAAGTAGAAAGTGCTAGTACGAACAATCAGGTTTAGTAGGGAGAACAATGTAGTCTCAACCAGTATCACTATTCCAATGTCTTGTAGTAATTGTCTGAACGCGACTCTTTTTCGGACTGCCTCTGAGTTGACTGACTGAATCGCTCGCTCTGACTGACAGACTCCTGACGGACTTCACCCCAGACTTCAGACTGAACAGTATTTAGTCACCCCACCCTCCCCCACGAGGACATCATTTAGCACAAGGCCAAAAATATGCCCTTTGAACCTGTATAAACGGGTTCAGGCTCGGTTTACCTCCCCGAAGGCAGAGAGTTCAACCAATCAGCCGGTCAGCCGATTGCCCGACTTTGGACTGATCTCCCCGCTTCCTCTTGAGGCGCAGTATTTATTACGTATGGAATAGTCCATTATGTTATTATGGGTAAGGTCCCATAACATATATCTTTCTTTTTCAGATGATTTATGACTGCTCGAGTCTATTTTGTCCATTTTTAGATTTATCGCACACCTCTTACTTTTGTATGAACCTCACCTGCATAGAAATTAACACATAAATCTGAATTAGTTTTTATAGTTTCATCAGACGTCGTAGTGCGTTGGCACAGCAAAAATATTCAGCTATGGCTCTTCTTAATCTGTGAGGTTTATAACTTTTGAACGACTCGTGATGCAACAGAACGGTAAAGAGGGCGACGACAAAGCCGATTTCAAGACCAGGTTGAAACAATACTATCACTCAATAAAAGGTATCTGAGTGTCTCACATGAAAGGCTTGAACAAATATGACTTCAATCTAAGAAACGTAGAAATAAAGGATTAATTAAACGGTTCATAAATGGGATGATTGCTGCTCTACATCGTATCACTCTGGCTTGGGCAGCTTTCAACAAAAACAAAGTATTAACATAAAACTGAGTGAAGGCTGAGAAAAGTTTCAATTGTGTTAATTGGACGACAGTCATTTGAAAAGATCGCTACATTCCAGAACATCCTGCAACTTAAGAAATTCCTCAGAGACCATGTCTCTATCAATCAACTGTTCAACATTGTCAAGGTTAATCCAACATCAGTTATCAAGTCAAGAGTACTTAAACTGTATGGTCATATCAAAAGATCAACTCCTGGCCTAGTTATGCCTAGGAGTAAGGTTAGTCGGTAAAAGAAGCAAAGGGTCGACAAGCAAAACGCTGACTTGATAATGTCCACTTATAGACTTGACTTGACCTTTACTCTTTGAACTCTGCTGTTGGTGATCGAACTTTGTGGGGAAAAAGATCTCATGTTACTGCGCAGTCTGTAGCAAACGTCGTTAAGCAATTGATGATGATGGTGATGATGATGATGATGATGATCTCTCTTCCTCGAATAGAAGGGACAGGAAAGAGATAAAATAAATGCACGTGAAATATATAAATAAATACGCATTGATACTTATAAATTATTAGCGGGGATCTGTTGAGTACGAGTCAGACTTACGCGAGAACTACTGACCTATAGTAACACTCACTACTGGATTGACTTGCAACGTTCTTGTGCATAACTGTTACTTTTATTCTTATTGTACTGGTTATGTTACAATAAACCTTTACTTATTTTATCCACCTTGTTTTTCAAGTATATATTCATATTAGCACGGAATATGACATATTGTTAATAGTGTAAGATTAATTGTAGCTCTTTTTAAAATTTGTTATATGATAAGAAACTAAATTGTATCTATATGAGTGTGGAAGAAGGCGCTAGAGGTTCAAGCTGGGAGCCAAGGTGGGGCAGCAGGCAGAAGAATTTAGGCACCATTGGAATGGAGTATCTGTAGTGCATTTGTTCTTTTGTTCTTTCAGACAATGCTCGCTTTTACTCTATAACATCTGCTGCACTAGTATTTCCTATATGTCCAGTTTCAGTTGTTCTAACACCGTTACCGACTTGAAAATATCCTGTTGAATTAAGTGGTTTTGACATTACAAGTTGGCTCCTTTCCTTTGTCTTCCCCCGTTTTACATTTTGCATTTCCAGAAGCATTACTTCGTCTAGAATCTCCGGCTACGCAGCTTATTAAGCCCCCAAAACATCGCAGGAAATATCACTCGGTAAGCGGCCAGCCAAGACCGTATTTGCAGTTGATATTACAAAGTCGCAGTATTAACAAAAGTGAATGGCCAATAACAAAAAAGTCGTTATTGTGTACATCATCTGGGAGTGGAACATAATATCAAGGCAATAAATAAAATATTTTAGTACGGATCACTTGAAAAGTTTCCGAGATTCTTCGATAATCGGCGAGAAAAGAAAATGGTGGAATTCCAACCCAGACAACTCGGGGAAAAATAAGCAATTTTGATCATGTAAGCAACGACGAAATTTTTGAGAATATTAGAAACAAAAACGATACTTAAACTTAATATCAGGAAGAGACAGTTGAATTCTCTAGGGCATAGAATGAGAAAAGATGGCTTGGAAAATTTGATCCTCACTGGACAGATTAAGAGCAAGAGGGACAAATGAAAACAACGTATAACTACCTATCGATCTTGATAAAATGGATGACGGAACAAGGTTTAGGCGCGATAACAAAATGACAGTATTTATTAAGGGCTACAAAGGATAGGAAATTATGGAAGGCCATGATGACCCGCGTCGTAAAGGGACACGGCATACAGATGAAGAATCGAGATAAATACACCTTGGTTGGTTGACTGATTTGTTTTTTACAGCTTATCAACCTTTTGCAGGTTATTTAAAGTCAGAAAATATTTTTAGATTGTCAGATTTTTGGGGAGATAATGATGAATTACAAGCCATATTAATTATTAGCTTGTGAGGAGGAGAGATGGATCCATAACTTTCCAAAAGATATTTGAACGTGAATATAACGAACCCGACTGGAATTGGAACTTAGCTCACCGATTTCCAATTCTGGGACCTTATTCATCACTCCAGTTGCACATTCAAGATTACAGCTCCTGGTATTTCCAAGCGTTCACTCGTTTAGGTCAGGGATCGGCAACCTACGACACACGTGCCGCACGTGGCACGCCAAGCAATTTCCAATGGCACGCAGTCGTAAATGACATCACGCAGCCCGAACAAATATCAAATATATTGTAGAAGAGATATATAATGTGATTGATTTGTATAAAAATACGTATGCTGTAGGAATACGGAATGATTCTAAAACCCTAAGTCGACGCATAGCAAAAACTTGCTGACCTCTGGTCAAGGTACTGAAAAAAAAATCTGCCTCGTCAGTCATGTATACATAACTGACTGACCGAATTAATGGTAGGGTGATATCAATATACTTGCGTATGCTGTAAATAAATTGGAAGATATTTGAAACTGAGCTCAAAGCCGCTGTACAAAGTTCAAAACGAAAATGGTAAAGATCTTTAACTAAAAAAGAACCGATGTTACAAAGTGTTATGGGATCTTACCCATAATAATAATAATGGACTATTCCATACTTAATAAATATTGTGCCTCAGGAGTGGGCATGAAAGTGAGTCAGTAGTTCAAGTCGAGTCAAGAGTCGAGTCAGAGGCAGTCCGAAACAGTCGCGTTCAGACAATTACTACAAGACATTGGAATAGTGATACTGGTCGAGAATACATTGTTCTCTCTATTAAACCTGATTGTTCATACTAACACTTCTACTTCTCTGTATATATTCCTGTTTGTAATATATCTGTGTTATTCCATACCTGTGTTCGAGTTATTCTTTATTGGTTCTACATTGAACTATCACCGTGGTACAAGAAACCGGACCATAACACAAAGTAATATGGCCTTAAGTCCACAGTGGCTAAAATTATTTGATCATGTATAGTTCGATTAATCTATCCAGTCAGGTGACAGCGTGAGTGAGATCGGCGCTCGCGCACTATGTTCAGCTAAAGTTCAATATCCTTTACTCAAGCATGTGAGGTAGGTCATGTGTTGTTTTCCTCTGTTCCTTTTGCCTTCAATCTGCCCAGACAGTATCTAGTTTTACAAGGCCTCTTTACTCATTATTTCAACTGGTACCGAGTATAAGTGTTCTTTTCGTTTCCATTTTTTTGGGTGTATTTGGGCATAAAGTTTTCATTTCTGCAAGATAGATTAAAATCCAAAGAAATTACCTTGTTGATTTTTTTTTACATTTGCTTTATTGAAATTTCTAAGAATTTTTCTGATTTCCGGTTCGTATTTGTAAATATATCTTCCCACGTGTTAGTATTTTCGGCTAATACGAGGCATTTTAATTTCGTTGTTTCTTATGTCTTTTTTTTTTTTTTATTCAAATTTTGCTTTTAGTTTGTTAACTTTTATTGGGTTTTGCAAGTACGTTTTTCTATATATTATGAGACCGTCGACCGTGTAGAGTCCTGTATAATTTCTATCGATTATTTTACTTAGTTCGTGTAGCAAATATATACCTATGGGTTCACAGATCTCTGCACCGTCAAAACTTCCCATTGTAGTGTCAAAAGTCCCTTCTTTCTTTATCCATGCGTCTTCATTGGCAAATTGTAGGAATTTTCGAGAGTGTTTAATTTTTCTTTTTTGTTTTTGTTTTTTTATTTCGTTTGTTTTAGTTTTATTTGTTCTGAATCTAAGGAAATGGCCTTATCTAGCATATAAACAATAATAAATAAAAAACATTAACTAACAACTCTATAAATAGCCAAAAGTGGCATTTAAGTCCAGCTATTTTTCTCACTAAATAGCCCCCAGAACAATTCGAAATCGTTAATGCCTACTAAAATAACCGTTAAAATAATATAATGGACTGCCAACAATGAAATAGACTACCCACAATGCATCACTGATCTGTATGTACAAAAGGTCGAGCAAAAGCACGACGGATATGGCCTAAAAATTGCGATTAACATGAAACAAACTGTTGCCTCTGAGTGTTGCCTTCAATGTCCCCTTATATATATATATATGCTCTCGTTAGCCGATTGAGCACTATAGAGGCGGTAATTTTTAAAAGCGGCTGCTACTACTATTAAAGCATCGCTCTTCAATTACGAATTGAGCGCATTTTTCTACTGGCGTCTGTATGTATCTTGTATATAATACATTTAAAAATTCCTATTCTCTGCCACGCGCCGATAGCTTAGTGTTAGAATCTCTGATTGGTCGAGTTTGAAGGTATCGGACGTCTAGTCACACTGATGAGCTGTGATACAGAGAAACAGTCTTGTATGAGGATGAATATATTCAGTAGCGTCCCAAGTTAAGGAACAAAAACTGAAACTGAAATTTTCACTAAATAAAGACAAATAGTAGTTCAGTTGTTCTTTAAGGCTGTAAGTTATTTAGAATGATACAGAGGGAGCACTATGATTCATTTCATTTTTGCACAAATATCAAGTGTTCAAAATTAAGGAAGAACTCAACGATTTTAATAAAAAAAATAACTGGACAGCAAAATGTCAATATTTATTGTTAAGGCCCTTGTTTTGAATCATTGCTGCACATTGGCGTCCAAAGTATTTCACTAAATTTTGACATTCGTAACTGTAATTTTAGACCATTCCTCTTGTAATTTTTCATATATATCTTTGACATTTGATTGATTTCTAAGCCGTGACTCGGGGTCTGCTCGGCAATAACGTGCTAGAGTTTGGTCTCGTTTTGATGTATTAAGCAAAAAATAATTGTGAATCTCAAATTTAAAACTTTCATAAAATAATATTATATTAAATTTTTATATATATATATATATATATATATATATATATATATATATATATATATACAGCGTGTCTCACCCTTTACAAGCTCCTGAGGCCACTCGAGGTAGACGGTTATATTTGGAGGTCATTTGTGTGTATAGGAGTGTGGAAGATAACGGTTAAATCAAGCGTTGAACAGGTTGTGATTGGGAAATCATCCTATTGGGATTCGGTTCCACGGAGCAGTGGTTCGTGGGAAGAAGCTCATGGTGATACTTTAACCGCATGATCTTGCAACTTTTATTTGACTTGTTCACTCTGGTGAAAATTTGTCTAGATTGTCCGTATTACTCGGCTCGACGATCGTCTTTGTTGAGGGAGTGTCAATGTTATTACATCCAACACTTTTTTCCTGGGAAAGCTGCGGTTACACTCCTTTCGTCCGCAATACCACAACTAATAATAATAACAACAACAACAACAACAATAATAATAATAATAATAATAATGAGAAGAAGACGAAAAAGAAGAAAATGGAACTCACGACCAAATAGACAAAATTCACATTTCTAGCAAGTACAGCCCATATCCGACGAAGAGTGTGTCCATTTTAATTTTCTTTTTATTTAATAGCCGTTTTGTTTTTTTGTTTTTGCTTTTTTTTTAATTTATTGGAGACAACAAAGGAATAGCATCCTTCGCTAGTCCTAAGTCATGTCTTATAATCCAGCATGTGGTTATAAAACAAATGCAATGTCGAAAATATTTTTCATAATAATTGTTATGGGGTCCACCCCTTTTTCATACAAGTGGACTCGACCAGTGTGTACTTGCACTGCTGCCGGTGAATACCCGGATGTGAGACAGTGAGAGAATGAGAGAGTGAGGTAACCGCTTTGTAGGAGTCACAATTGCGAGCACGTAGACTCAGAAGGAAGTCATACTTCGATACTAAATTTCCCAGACTGTATATATATATATTATTATTACTACTAACCGCATTTCTGGATCTACTAACCGTATTACCAATTGTATTATTACGTCAATACATTTATTTGCTATATTTCATTCCTGCGTTTGTCATTCATTTGAGACCGAATTTCATCTCGAAATCCACAACAATAATGATAAGTTAAGAAAAATAAAAATTAAACAACATACAAAAAGAGCCTACATGGAAGTCAAAATAAAACTGAGACATTGAGGAAATCAGATGTGAGTAAGCGATACTAGACGAGATTTCAAAACATTCAAATCTTTCAACAAGGAAAAGCAAGAAGATCAAGCAGTAAATAAAAATCCAACAATCAAAGAAATATTTTAACAGAAACTGCAATTAACGACACAGAGAACAAGACGATATGATAAGCATGGTAGGTTCTATCGACAAGATAAGATATTCCATACGGACCTCACGAAGTTTTACGCGTCCTGGGTAAGACGATAAACTACGTCCAACAGCAAGGCCTCTGATCAGGAGGTTTTGAGGAGCGCGGAACCACCTCTTAATTGCTGATGTTCCCAGGTTCACCCTGACCCGGGATAGTAGCACCTGTTAGGGTCCCAGCTATGGGCAAATAGTTAACTATTACCAGTAATACTTTTTTGAAAAAATTAGTATCAGCAATACAATTTTGAAGGAAATATATTACCAGAAACAGATTTTTGACAAAAGAAAATATTACCACCAATCAAAAAAAAAATGTTGTCGGCATTAAATAAGCTATTGAGATTGATATGCCGTTAAAACAAAATAAACCAAACGAATCTAAACCAAAGAATACATATTCTATTCATATGAATCTATCCTAAAAATGTTGTCGGCATTAAATAACCCATTGTGGTTGATATGCCGTAAAACAAAATAAACCAAACCAATCTAAACCAATGAATAGGTATTCTATTCATACGAATCTATCCTAAAAATGTTGTCGGCATTAAATAACCCATTGAGGTTGATATGCCATAAAACAAAATAAACCAAACCAATCTAAACCAAAGAATACATATTCTATTCATACGAATCTATCCTAAAAATGTTGTCGGCATTAAATAACCCATTGAGGTTTATATGCCATAAAACAAAATAAACCAAACCAATCTAAACTAAAGAATACCTATTCTATTCATACGAATCTATCCTAAAAATGTTGTCGGCATTAAATAACCCATTGAGGTTGAGATACGATAAAACAAAATAAACCAAATCAAGAAGTTTTACAGCGAAATTGGAAAAACAGTTCTAAAAGTAAAATAGCCACCATCGATTGAAGAAGTGCTAAAATTTGGGGAGAATATTTGAAGTAACCCAAAAGAATATAATTCCAGTGAAGAGTGGATCAAATGAGAACAAGAAAGAATGAAGAATAAACCTCTGCAAGAATGGAAAAAGTATAACCAAAAATAATGTTAGGGAACCTCTAACAAAATCCCCAAAATGACAAGGTGCCCAACTTTTGGCTCTATCATTTGTTATCAATTCATAAATCTCTTGCGCAAACATTATCAATGATAATTAATAAACCCAATGAAATTCCAGAATGGATCACTAAAGGTATTACATACCTCGTAACCAAACCGGGTGAAATAGATGATATAAAAAATTATAGACCAATAACATGTCTGTCTAACACATATAATTTTATCACGTCTGTCCCGACGAATTGTACTTACTGGATTAAAACAACATTCTTACTCTGGAACAGAAGTGATGTCGAATAGGTCCATATGGTCGCAAAGATCAACTACTGATGATCCTGGAAAATTGCAGGAAAAAGGTAGAAATCTCAGTACAACATGGATTACCGTAAAGCCTTTCATAGTGTGCCACACTCATGGAACCTTAAGGCTTTCGAAATGTACAAAGTCTCCTCGGTGATAGTAAATTTGCTTAAATATAGAATGGAAAAATGGAAAACTGCATTATACCTAAATCATACCAAAGGTACTGCCACTTCCACTTCTTTGAATATCCGACGATGTATATTTAAAGGAGACAACCTGTTGCCCCTTCTGTACCGCCTGTATTTAATCGCCATTCTCATGAAATAACTATGGATACAATGTAAAAAAGAATGTGTTTAAACACCTATCCTACAAATTTATGAAAGTAATCTCCTTAATCTAATATTTTATTAAATTTGAGATAATTTGGCTTTGAATTTACTATAGTTATCGCTCTTATTTTCTGATAATGTCGTGTACGAACACCCGTATCTGCAAAAATCGACACGTTTATACACGTTAAAAAAAAATCGTAATTCTTTTTCAAATACTCGGGGTCCTTATAATAAGTAAATATGGTTTTTACTTTATACCATACCCACAAACGTTTACATCACTGAATCAGGATTTTAAAAGATTTAATTAAAATAAATAAAATGAAAATAAATCTTGTAAAAATTCATTATTGATCAAAAGTATTGTTTTTGTAAGAAAATATTGTCCTTAATATATCTTATTCATAAAAGTAATAAAAAGCTTTTCTCATTAAAGAAAATGTCATAGTCTTATTGCTTTATGTATTTTAAGATTCAGAGCAGATTTTTGGTAAGTCGGGGAGCTATCGCTGATTGAATTTCAAATTTTGTTCATCTTAAAGATAAACCGCGTCATATATCAAGTGTTCCCATTTAGTCATTCAATTATCCACCATTAGTATGGTATGTAATATGTATATATCATACTCTCGTATGTCTACATTGATAAATTTTACAAAGAAATAACGGTTTTAAAAGTTATCATGACAAATGTATATCGGAAATCGGGAACCAACATACATGTTCCTTCTGTATATATATATATATATATATATATATATATATATATATATATATATATATATATATATATAAGTGTGTATGGGTGTTTCATAAATTAACTGATTTAAATATATGGTTTCATCGCTACACAGTAATTACCATGTTTCAAAAACAGAAAACAAAAAAACTTCAACTTGGTTCCAAAATTTGTTTGAAGAACCAAAATTCGCTTGAAGATGAAACAGAACTAATGCTTTTAATTAATTTAATATAATTGAATTTGAAGTTTTTGGTTTTCCGTTTTTGAAACATGGTAATTCCTGTGTAGCGATGAAACCATATATTTAAATCCGTTAATTTATAATATTTATGATCTGTAAATTTACATTGAGCACTCTTATATAAAAATACCAATACGTACACCGGATTACATATCTTACAGTTCTTCCTTTTTTTTTTTAATATATATATATATATATATATATATATATATATATATATATATATATGTGTGTGTGTGTGTGTGGGGGTGTTTGAATAAAAGAGAGACCACGTTAAGATTCCATGTAATAAGCTATTTCACCATAACCCCTTTAACAGGGTTCTGGATCATCAGACTTTACTTCCAAAAGCTGAAATGAAAAATGAAAAGAAATTCACGTTTTTTACGGACCTCATCAAGTATACGTAAAATTAACGAAGTGAGGAAGTGAGGTGGGAGAGAGGATATGAGTGTGTCATATGTATCATTTTAGTTTCCTATTTTAACCCCAGTGTGTCGGCTGGATGTTGCTCAAATTTAACGCGTCTCGTCTCTAGATAAAGGTGGTTAAGGGGTGAGCGATAAGAACTACATTAAAGGAAGACGTTACAACAACCCCAATAAATTACACGACAGGTTTCATTCAAATTCTTAGACGCTGTCAGTTCGCGTTACTTTAACGTGCATATTTGGGAGGTTAAGGTTTGATAAATATCTAAATTTTAAAACAATCTACGAAGAAATTAATTTGAAATTCGGTGGAGTTTTGGGTATTTTCTATGAAGCAGTCGACTGGAAAAATCCATAGACAGAACATTGAAAGAGCAATCCAATTTATATTTAGTACTTTTTTCCACTAAAACTTTTATCTTATAGCTTGTTAGGTTGACATTTATTCGTTTGATTTTTGTTCATTAAGTAAACTCGTGATTGTTTTTGATTTTTGTTCATTAAGTAAACTCGTGGTTGTTTTTATGTACCCAATTATCAACAGTTATTCCCATTTAAATAATTTTATTCTCCACACTGGGGCAGTATCTTTCAATCTCAATTAAAATACTAATCTAAACTTTCCCTTCGTGCTATTTAAAATGCACTTCCAACCCACCTCACTTCCTCACTTCGTTAACTTTGCGTATACTTGATGAGGTCCGTAAAAAACGTGTGAATTTCTTTTCATTTTTCATTTCAGCTTTTGGAAGTAAAGTCTGATGATCCAGAACCGTGTTAAAGGGGTTATGGTGAAATAGCTTATTACATGGAATCTTAACGTGGTCTGTCTTTTATTCAAACATATCTGCTCTGAATTTTACATTGAGCTCTCTGGATATCATCCTCCTCAGGTCTACCCATACGGATTACCTAAATTTACATAAACTATATATATATATATATATATATATATACCACAGAAAGTCATCCTGGCCGAGGGCTTGGGCGTGCTGGCCTTGTTCAAATTGCAATATCAAACGCTCTTTCCCAGAAACTGTAACCATAGTTGAAGTATAAACTACATTATAAACCTATCTGCAATAGGGATTGGCGAGCTGTCCTGGTAGACGGGTATCCTCGAATACAAGTGGATAGCTATACACACAAACACACACAGAAAAACACACACACACACATATATATATATATATATATATATATATATATATATGCGCGCGCGCGTGTGTGTGTGTAGTAGTAGTAGTAGTAGTAGCGATACAAATATGATTGAAAACCGTACATATATTAGCTGAAAGCATTGAGAGTATAATCAGAGATAATGTATATGTGTTTGTGCGTGTGTTGTATGTGTGTGCGCGCTCGTATGAGTAGGATATCATTCCAAAATGACGATAAGATATTAATAAAACATACCTATCTCCCCAACGAAGGGGATATGAGTTGTCATTTTCTAATATTTTTCCACTTTGTCACACACACACACACACACACACACACACACATATATATATATATATATATATATATATATATATATATATATAGATAGATAGATAGAGATAGATAGATAGATAGATAGATATAAAGTTATATAATTATATATATATATATAATTTCTCATTTCATAAATCAAGTGAAATTGACCAAATCCAGTAGATTTTAGAAATTGCTGAATAACTTGTCGACGGAGCCACATTCGTTGATATCACAAATTGTCTGTGCCACTAAGACTTATATCTTTCGACAATCTGTTTAACCACTCCTGCTAAGCCATATTTCAATAAACAAAAGATTTCCATATCATCTTCCTATATATATATGTACATACATACATACATACATACATACATACATACATACATACATATATATATATATATATATATATAAAAGATATATGTTGTAGTGGTTCCAACGAGAGAAAAGTATGTATATTAAAAAGAAGAGAAGAGAGGTGCCGCAAACGTTTTTGGTTGTAATGTGGATTTATTTAGAAAAAATATTATGCTTTGTTTTACATAATTTTATTGAGATGAGGTTAATATGTGTTTTAGGTTTCTAGATTGGCGTTTGCTCTTAATTATTTTGGTTGTTTTTAGTATATTATTCAGTTTATTATTCTTGCTAAGTAAATCTAGATTTTTTGTGATTTCTGGGAATATTTCTGGATTGTTTTTGTTGTACGTTGAGACATATGCTAGAGTTTGTTCGACGTTACGTTTCTTTTATTTCTAAGTTGGTCTAGAGGAATTTCTTTCTTGAGTTCAATACCTTTGTTTATTAGAGTTGTGGGGTAGCCTCGTTTCTTGAGAGTTTTATGTAGTACTTCTAAGCGGATTTTTCGGAGATGTTTATCAGTCACTATTGTACAAATTCTACGTGCTAGGGAATAGGGGATGGATTTTAGGCAGCTTTTTGGGTGATGGCTCTTGAAATGAAGGTATCGTTGGGTGTCTGTGGGTTTGTGATAGATATCTGTGATTATGTGGTTGTTTTTATTTCTAATGAGTATATCTAAAATGGTAATTCGTTAAAATTATATTCTTGCGTGAATTTGATTTTTTGGGTGTAAGTTTTGAAGTAGTGTATGGAAATATATATGTACATACATATATATATATATATATATATATATATATATATATATATATATATATATATATATATATATGGGGGGCTGTGGCTGTGTGTGTATTACAAAATTATATGTACAAAATTATGTATATATGTATATCTATTTCTCTCTTTTCCCTTTTTCACTTTACACACCCACACAGACAACATGCACACACACACACACACACACACACACACACACACACATATATATATATATATATATATATATATATATACGTGTGTTTGTGTGAATGTATTCGCGTTTGTGTATATATATTATATATATATGTGTGTGTGTGTGTTTGTGTGTGTGTATGTGTGTGTGAGGGACAGAGAGAATATAAAATTGTACACGGTGAATGCTAATCGTAATAATAATTAGATTCATACTTTGAGGAACAAATATGTAATTTTTGTGTATGCTTGATATCGCCAATATTGGATATTATATATATATATATATATATATATATGAACATCTCTCTATATATATACATATATATGTGCGTGTTTGTGTTTGTGCAAGAAACCATATGTTATTGCATACTAATCTATGAATGGATTTTAAAATGGCAATTACAATGTCATTTGCGCTAATTCACACACACACACACACACACACACACACACACACACACACACACACACACACACACACACACACACACATATATATATATATATATATATATATATATATATATATGATGGTAAGTTATGTGCAGGCTTGCGGAGCAGAACGCACATGTGAACATGCATAACTCGAACCAGTCATTGCGATTGCATAGGCGTTCATAGAATCTTTGTCCGACATAATAAGCACCAACCATGCTTCCTTTCTTTTTTGTAGCCAATCGGATTTGACCGCATCAACTCGTAATTGCTACAAAAACAAGCAAAATACTCTCTTATCTCGGGTTGCAATCGAGTTCAGCACAGACGACGGCTGCGTTAAGTGTCGAACAAAAAGACTTTGTAATTGAATATTATGGCTTATGGTATCACGGGTAGGACTCCTCACACATCAAACAACTGCCGCGAATTGATCGTTTAGGTTCACACTCACCATTAGATATAGAGACACAGATCGCATGGAAGTTTACTGCCACATAGCGTCCAAACACCGGTTCGCGTATGATCACCGAAGTTAAGCAACGTCGAGTCTGGTCAGTAGCTAGATGTGCGTATGGTGTAATAGATAATGGCTCGGAATTGTTAATTGGTGAGCCGAGTTTCAGTTTCAGTTTTTGATCCCGGCTTGAATCCTCGAAATTCTAGCCACACTGAAGAGCTGTGACACAACGAAACGGTCTGTCAGTAGATGACAACACACAGACACACACACACACACACACACACATATATATATATATATATATATATATATATATATATATATATATATATATGAGTGGGATCATAATTTATTACTAAAAAGTGTTACAAAAGTATCACAACGAATAAAATTATAATTTGAGATACCTTTCACCCTACTCATCTTCACTCAAATATATCGTCAAAAAAAAAAATAATTCCAAAGTTTTTTGCGTCTCCCCACTATTGCTGTAATTTTAAAATTATTTGTTGAAAAATAAATTTCTTTTCAGCAATTTTGTTTTATTCAGACCATATATTTCTGAAGATGGGTCGGTCGAAACGTACCTTAGATTATAATTTTATTCGTTGCGGCACTTTTTTATCCCCTTTTAGTAATAAATTATGATCTCTGTTTTAAAGATTTTCCTATCTCGGTGTGGCTCCCAAAACTTGTTTATACACACACACATACACACACACATACACACACACACACACACAGATATATATATATATATATATCTTTGAGTCCATAATCAATAAGAGGGTCATTGAGCATCTAGAAAAGAAAAATCTCTTCAGAGACGTGCAGTATGTGTTTCTGTCGACCCGATCCACGTCCTAACTATCATCACTCACAGAATTCTCTTGGCGACAAACACATCTTGAGGATCGCCGGAAGATTCTTCTTGATCATAAAATCTTTCTTAACAGGCAGGTACATGAGGGTACTTAACGATGGCTAGTACTCTGGAGCCATAGAGGTGAACCCTCTTTTTGATCTTCATAAATCATCCGCCTAAGAATATACTCAGATCATTTGTAAACATCTCTTCCGATGATACGATTATATACGGCCGCACTTCAGAAACTCTCGATGCCCAGAGATTGGTGACTGTTCTTTCTTCCGATCTTGTTTCAAATACCCAATGGGGTAAACAATGGCTGATTCTGTTCACTGCCTCGAGAACCATGCTAGTTACATCACATCATCGCCGATCTGACCCTGACCTACCTACAATCAGTATGAACGGATGTCCTCTCGGGGGGACACCGTGCCTTGAAAGACTTGGGCCTCAAATTCACACCCGACCTGAAGTGGAACTAGTACATATGATCCATTGCTGAGGATGACGGTAAAATAGCCGGCTCCCTGTACCGCTGTAGTAAGTACCTGTCTCCACCTGCTATCCTCTACCATTACAAGAGTGAGATCAGGCCCCAAATGGAGTACTTCTGTCATATTTGGGCGGAGGCTGCCTAGATCTGTCTATCCCTGATAGAGCTCAAAAGCGTCTCCGAGCTCCTGTGGGTGACGGATTATTCTCCACTTTTCAAACTCTTTCCTACAGGCGGTATGTGGCACGCCTCTCGCTGCTTTGCCGCTACCTCCAGGGGAAGTGTTTGGGCGAGCTACATTCTCTGATCCCGCCGAGGCAAACTTTCACAGCAAGAAAACCCCATGCTACTTACCTAGTAGAAAACCACCCACATTCCCTCCGTATTCCATTGGGGAGAAGTAAGTTCTTCGTCGGACTTGAGCGCTCTGGTTGCTCGTCTAGCGTTTATATACACCACGTATATCCTACTTTAAAAAATACCCTTTATCTGCCGTGCGCCGATAGCTTAAGAGTCTCTGACTGATGCTAAATCTGTCGAGTTTCGACCCGGGAAGCAATACAGGCTGTCTGTGGATATATATATATATATATATATATATATATATATATATATATAAAGAATTTAATGTTTGTTTATAAAGATATGATATCGGTATTAATTAAAGATGTTATACATGTAATTATAAAGATAGTCTGTCTTTCTGCATGAGTCTCTCTCTCTCCCTCTCTCTCTCTCTCTGTCCGTCTGTCTATATCTTTGCCTCACTCTCTCTATGTACATATTTGAATTTCAGTTTATAATACCTATTCTTAGAAATATTTTTAATAACTTTTTTAGTTTAATGATAGAAATTCTCATAGTATATCTATCTTCCATCCCACTCTCTCTCTCTCTCTCTCTGTAGATATATATATATATATATATATATATATATATATATATATATATATATATATATATATATATATATGTCTTGAAAATTTTGCAAATACTGGTCGCTTATTACCATTTCTATTGTAGATATATGGCATTGTATAATACTACATAAATTAGTGACTATATATATACATACATACATATATATATATATATATATATATATATATATATATATATATATATATATATAAATTGAATATATATATATGTCTGTGTGTCTGTGAATGTGTGTGAGTGATTGTGTATATTTATTTGTTTATGTTTCAGTGTGTGTTTATACGTGTGTGTACGTATGAGACTGTGAGGTCGTCAATGTGTATACAGTGATGGAAATAAGTATATTACACCCTATGAAATTGTTAATAATTTTCTTATTGCTGCATTTAAATCAAGGGCTACCTTCCTGCTTCAATACACAAGATTTGGCGATTCATGGAGAAGTTGACGAACTCTTCTTGGAGTGATGGGTAAATTCTGAGATTTTTGCATACCTCTTGAGTTTGAATGTCCTTCAGAAGCTTCTCAAAAAAGTCGACGTCTGGCTGCATTTGTAATTTTAGATGGGCGACCTGGACGTTTTCTGGTGACATACGATTCAGGGTCCTTTAGATAATTTCTCACAACTGTTTGGGGCCTCAACAGTTCTCTTGCAATGAAACTTATAGATTTTCCTTCCAGTTTATAGGCAGAAATTTGCCGTTTTTCGCTTTCATTAAGCGGGGAGTTCCTAGCCATTTTGTAGTAACTGTATTCAATTATGAAATGTTTAAATAGGAATCACGTGGCTTAAGATCATGATCAGAGTCTTTTTTTATAATCTGCGCATGCGCTTATTCTTCCTTTGGCATTCTGAAGTAAACCAGATATGCAAATTTTCTAAAATTGTCATATCCTGATTCCCACCCTCGAAAAAGAAGTTTTGTTTATAACTTATTTTTTTTGGTGGTAAGTTGTTATAAAATCGAATATGTATACTAATATAGGGTGACCAAAAAAAAAAAAAACGGGAATTTTTGAAGTCCGTATTGCCAGACATGAGCAAGTGGCAACACTGCGAGACACTGACCTTGAGCAAGTAAACATTTCGCCATTTAGAATTCAAGATGAAATTCACAGTATCCCAGCTGAGATGTTGCAGCAGTCAATGAGGAATCTCAACAGCAGATTTCAAGAATGCATTCGTACAAGAGGACGCTATCTACAGGACGTAATTTTAAAAAAATGAAAATTCCATCAATGTTTCTTAAATGGTATGTTTTAAGGTTTCAATTACTATGAATAAAATATTTTTCTTCCATCACTCTTGGTTTTATTGGATTGTTAAAATGTTCTCATTTTTGGGGGGGCCACCCTGTACCATCGGATCTAGGTACCACACACAAATTTGCAGAGGAATTTGTGCAGTAATAAGAAAATTCTTAACAATTTCTTGGGGTGTCTTATACTTATTTCCAACACTGTATTTGAGTTTGTGTTTAAGAGACAGTGTATGATTACATATATGCTTTCGCGAGTGTTTTACATTCAGTATGTTTGCAGACATTATTTTCCCCCAAGCTGAACAATTAAAATATAAAATAATCCACTACAATACAGTTTTTACGGGCATACTATGCGTTTCATCTGACGTCTCTTTAGTCATATTATTCGCAAAAAAAAAAGAAAAATAAATAAATTGTGCTTTCTGCTCGAACTTTAGAAAATTGCACCTAATACCCACTCTCTCCATTTACACCCATGCTTCTTTTCTTTTTTTTTTTTTTTTGGTCTCATCATATCAATCTCAATATATTTGTACAATTATCACCACCACTGCTGTGTGATTGTTTTCGTCGGTCGTTGTGTCATTGGCAAAATTAATGTCTAATTCATCACAACATCTGTTTATGAATTTTTCTCATGACTTTTTATTACAACTAACAATAAAGCCACTTACAAATTGTCATTTGACGTTCACTTTGTTTTTTTCTCTCTTTTAACAAACGCCACAGCTGAGTCTAAAAATGCTAAACCAACCAGGTTGGAATAACTACGTGGCATAGCCTACAAGATGTCGCTTGCCACTTCAGGTTACTAGCCGTTCGCCATCGGCAAGTTTTCACACACTTCTCATTAGTATTAAAAACTAACTCATCGCCTTGTAACATATCGCCAGCAAAACGCTCGATACCCAACCCATTTTGTTACGCCAAAGATTTCGTGACCAGATAGGAGTTATTGAAAACAATTCGTCTGCCACCACATAAATGTAAACACAGAACAAATACATTGAGTCAATAGCTTAGTCCACCGCAAGGAAAGTTGGCTCCCTGTGCCGCGCCAGGAAATTTTTCTCCCCAGAATCGATCCTTCAAATCTACAAATCAACCATTCGCGCTTGCATAGAGTATTGCTGCCATATATGGTATGGAACCCCTTCTATTTGTCTCAAGGTCCTTGATAAAATCCAGAGACGGATATGCAATTGGCCCTGATCTGGCATCTTGTCTGCAGTCGCTCTCTCACAGACGTGCCGTCGCCTCCCTCTGTCTTTTTTACAAATACTTTCACGGTAACGGCTCTGATGAGCTGCTTTCCCTGGTTCCCAGATTTCATGAATTTAAGCGATCTACTAGGCTGGCATATTGCTTTCACCATTTCACTGTCGAAACTGTTAAATGTAGCCGACTCTTCTACTCCAATAGCTTCATGTCTCGCACTTCTCGCCTGTGGAACTCCCTCCTCTTTTCCTGTTACCCTGATAGCTACAATCTCCAACTATTAAAATGTAATGACAATCGACGTCTCCAGATGCTCTGTTCTATCCCATAACCTTCTCTTCATCGTTTCCTCTATCACTCCTATTTGCTCTTGCTCCAACTCTCTGTAACCCCTTGCTTTGCTAGTGGCTTCCCGTCTTGCTTGGGGTGAAACGCTTAAAAAAAGACAAAACATCTAATGCTGATAGATCCATTAAAATTACAGAGAACACAATCATCGAAAAATATATCTAAAACCAATCTTCCGTAGTCCGGTATGCGGTAGGCTATGATAACATTTGTTTCAACGGTTTCTTTTTAATTCTAACCACTCTGAGCACAAGGGTTAAAAATAACCGTATTTACCTGCTTATAAAACTGATATTTAAATAATAAAAAATGACTTACGCAAATATTGTGCTGCGTCCAATGGGATATTATTATAATTATAGGTTCGTATTCTTATTCTACATGCCGGTCCCATTCAGGACGCGGGTAATCATACCTATCCACAACTTCCTATCTCTTGAAGCACTTAACGACGTTTATCTGATTGGCACTATATATATATATATATATATATATATATATATATATATATATATATTCTTTATTTTAGGATATTATATCAGAAACGTGTAAACAATGTTTTTCTCTTTTTTACATGTTTTTGATGTAATATCCTAAAATAAAGAATATTGATCTACTTTGGATTGAGCGTTCTTGAAAAATGAATGTTATGAACGTTTGAATTGGATTGTATTCATTCTTTTTTTATATATATATATATATATATATATATATATATATATATATATATATATATATATATATATATGCATGTTTCATTAAAAACGACAGACAAGGTACTACGGTTAAAGCTTTTTATTTAATTTTTCTTGTGTTCGAACAAGAGCTTTCTTTTCTGGACAAAGAGTGTGTAAAAACTGTACAAATGTATCATAGGTCTTTGGTCGGAACCTGGAAAGAAATGAATACACAAGAGAATTCAAAGGAATAATAATAATAATAATAATAATAATAGTCTTTAGATGTATACAAGAAATAATCTTTGTTCTTTAAAAATGAAAATACTATCAAAATACTTTAAAAATGAAAATATTTTTGATACACCCAATAGATAATACTACTAATAATATAAAAAAACTGTTGTGACGTACACCCTTCTGCAAATTAATTGAAATAAAACGAATAATTCCGTTATTATTTACTATTTTTTCGTATTTTTCCCATGAAAAATGACCCAGTGCACATGTTAGTACTTCCTATTTCCATTCTACAAAGTCTTTCCTAGCAGACTAACCACAGATTCTCGATGGGATTTAAATCAGGATAGCCAGTCGACACTACTTTGATTTGCTCACTTTTAAGGCTTGCCATTGTGTTCGTGGAGCGTTGCAATTTTTGTAGGCTTCCTTGGAGTAACGTCCATCGCAGACAATGGCCGTAGGATAACTAATCGACAGCTGAAACAATAGTGTCTGTGCGTGATGAAAATCTGATGCCATCACGGATAACGCAATATTTTTCAAGGCGAAGCAAATTTCATCATACGCCCCGAAAATAGATTCATATTACTGCGCACCACTGCAAATGACCTAAACTGAGAAAAAATAGAAATCGATTACACCCTGTCACACCAGTGGGTCTAAAACTGACTGTATAGTGAAAGAAAGGAAACTATTTTGGTACGTTTTTGTTAATAATATTGCTGACGGATATTTTCACTGCTATGTTTAACACAATATTAAATATATATATTGGGTCTAATATCCAATTTTTTTGTGATTATTATCTGGACGTTTTGCTCGTTTTACCCCGCGACATTCTTCCAGGTCAGCGGTCATCAAACTACGGCTCCCGGGCCGAATCCAGTCCCCGATGTCAGTTCATCCGACCCGATGCTTCACTCTGTCACAAATGGGCTAAAATATAATTATTTATATGGAATTATCAATAGATTGTAGTTAAAATTACTTTGTAGAAAAAATTTAAAAAAATGCATCTGACAGTAATGTAAGTTATAGGAAAATCAGTGAAATACAAAATTCAGCAACTTTTTGCAACTTTTGATATCCGAGCGATTTTGTTTTTTTTAAAGTCCCTGCAATGAAGTTTCTAAGAAAAACGATTACGAGCCTGCTGCAGCAAATATGTTTTAACTTGCATTTCTGTGTTTAAACCGGTTTGAAGAGTGCCGTGTATAAAAAGGACTGACTTCAGCGAATTATGTGATATATTTTGCTTAAACTTATTATAAAATCTAAACTATGTAAAGTCAGCACATGTAACGAGGTTGACTGGTTGAACATTTGAAAGCTTTTCTCTTGGTTGGATGCAGCAATACAAAAAACAAGTATTAATTATATCTTAAAAGGTAAACGCCACTTTCACAAATCTCACTAACCTTTTGTGCTACTTGTATGAGATTCGGATATGTGCGTACTTGGTGTGATATAACTATTTTATTGTCGCCTTCTTGGAGAAATTTTTAGTAAATGAGTATGTTTGTTGTTTTTATTTTTTTTGTGTATTCAGTATATTGTATTGGAAAAAAAAGGTTATCCGGCCCCCGTTCATCATTCTCTTAGTTATCTGACCCTCTTTGAAAAAGGTTTGGTGACCCCTGGTCTACATAACCAGCAGGGAATTTCCAAGTGAATCCTTTATTTAACCGATGGGAATCCGATTATTCCCATCATGCTCTTCATATGTACTTTTTTTATCTTCATTGTGTTTATTTGTTTTTGCTCAGTCTGATTATTTTATCGGTTTGAACGCATAATTATTATGGCAACAAATTCACGAAGACAATTGTCCTGTGGGAGAATCTTGAACGTTGAACTAAAGCTAAGTTCGAACATTCCTGAAGATTACCAGAATCGACATGCTCCTGAAGAAGTCTGGTAGAAATAATGGTTGAAACATAGCAACAGAGTTTATGACGTTCATTGGAATGTAAATACTGATTACTCCTCTTCCAATAAATTTGGACAGAAACAAATGAAATATATTTTGCATAAAACACATTTCGAATTCTCAGTTGATAAATATATAAAAACAAGTGCGCGTAAAACGCACCAGACCGCAGCAGCGAACAAAGCTAATAACGCGACAAGTAATTAAAAGCTGAATAATGTATTTTTATCAAATATAATTACGTTTATATATATTTGTAAATTTATGAAAAAAAATCCAGAAAATATTTGATTAATAATCCAAGTTTGTTGAAATTTAATAAAGAAATGCATGTAGTAAATTGTGGAAGTTGTATCTCGTTTCAATTAACTTTGTTTATTCACGTATATTTTGACCGTAATAAACCGTTTAAAATAATAATAATTATTATTATTATTATAAACTAGCCTAGACGCCGTCCCTACGGGCGAAAATCAGGCTAGCTGCAAAGGGCTATGTACGTAAAAATTATAAGAATTTAAAATAATAACATTTTTTTTATCAGCCCCCCCCCTAATTCGGCATAATCTTTCTTCGTATACGCAACCGATTTAGTTTGTTTACGTTTATTTTGCGCGTAATTTTTCATTATTTTTTTTTTTTAAATCACCATTCTTTATGATCATTTCACATAAAGACACTCATAAAAGTCATTAGGGAACCCGAACTATGTAATATTTTGATTTTGTCACACTACGCGTGTTAGAAAAAGAAAAAAAACACATGAGCAACGTATGAGTATGTTTGTTGTTTTTATTTTTTGTGTATTCGGTATATTGTATTGAAAAAAAAAAATGGTTATCCGGCCCCCGTTCGTCATTCTCTTAATTATCTGACCCTCTTTGAAAAAGGTTTGGTGACCCCCTGGTCTACTCCGTTTAAGCTTAAATTACGGTTTAATTAAACGAACACAATTGCAAATGTGACGAAAAGCGAAATCAATGTTCCTGGATTCTTCTTCTTTTCGCAAGTGTTCGTGGGTCCCCAGCATTTCATACAGGCATTTCGTTGGGTTGATCAGTCAATAGCAGCCTTTCAATCACTGGTCGATAGACTTCGTGGTCTTCCTCATCTCAGTGGGCGGTCTGACGATTTTTTGCCCAGCGATGTTCAACTGCCGCTGGTCAGAGGGAAATATTATATGTCTTTGTACAAACGTCACTTGTCTTGTAATGAAAAAAAAAATCGGCTGTACTTGTAATCATTCATTCATTCATTTATTCATTTGGCGCATTTTTCGCCGCTGTGGCCAACACTTCTTCCCATCTAACAATTGTGGTTCATGGTGAGATTAATGGCAAAATAGAGCAATGGTTTGCCCATTCCATTTTGCACCATGAATATTGAGTTTATCCCATCCCTCATGAGAGATGTTAAAGAGGCGAAGCCTACAAGGCAGGAGGTGGTTTAAATTCAGTTTTCCTCCTCCTCGACTGGCGATGTTATATGGAGATCGTGCACTGCCCAGACCACATGGTCCCCCATTTCGTCCGTACCGAAAAGATTCAAATGAATACAGGATATTACCTTTAGGGTTGGTAAGATTTGTAAGCGTTGACCGCCTTCAGGGATCCACTCTGTGTTTACTCTCTCGATTTACTTCTACAGTGTTTGGCTACGACCACTAAGCAGCGGAGTTTAAAATCAAGGTTTTCTTACCCCACTGATGAATTGCCTTCCTTGGCTGTCGAGCTCCATCATCACAAATCAGCTGGTCATGAGGCGTCAGTTGTCCACCTTTTGCCTTTCTTCGACGCATACTGCATTTTATAGACAGAGAGAGAGCTTTTTCCCCACTATCACCACCAGGCTATGACAAACTTTGGAACGTATATAATGTACTTATATAAACATTACTTGTTTTTGAAGCTAAAAAAATAATGGTTTCTTAAATATATTAAACCTCAGATAAAAACACTAGGAAGCAAAAAATAGTAGATAAATAAGCTAACGCAAATATCGAAAAGTTTGTTCATTTTAGAAATAGCAGAAGTCTAAAATACTCGTAGATTATGAAGTCATTATTTAACATGCAATGATATCTTTTATACTGCTTTTTTGAGAACATTAACACCTAAACTATGAATTGATAAATAAATAAATGAGAGTAGAAAATGCAAAGTTGATAAATATAACTTCCAGTAAGTAAAAACAAAAGTAAAAATAAGACAAGATTTTTCAGGTTAATTGTACAAAAACAAATAAATACTATTACAGAAAAACTCAGAAACTGTGGAGAAAGTTGAAAGAAATAACAATAAATAATACATATATAACTTCAAATAAATAATTAAAAAAAAAGCTGTCAAAATACAAGGACCTTGAAATAGAAATCTCGAAAATGTGGCATATGGGAACATCAACAATCCCTGTTGTAGTTGGAGCCCTAGGACTGGTTGGAAAAGATTGCAGTAGACTAATTGAAGGGATTCCTGGAAGTCCATGCCTAAAGAAGATACAAAAAATTGTTCTGACAAGTACAGCCCACACTTTACGAAGGGCTTTATCTATGTAATTTAATTTTTTTTTTTTTTTTTGTCATTGGAAAGTGTCATGATTCCATGCCCGGAAAGAAATGTGTAAACGCCAGAAATCAAAGAAAATAAAAATAATAATAATAATAATATACATGACAAATGAAATAAAATAAAATAATAATTGCAAATTATATTAAATTATTTTAATACTTTTCATTCTGTGCCTAGATTACGCACTGTTAACATTTACTGATCTAAACACAGATCTGGGGTTCACCCTTGAAAAATCATGAAGTTCACGTTACACAGCAAAAACAATAACAGTCGTAGATTACGCAGATGTCCTTTCCTTATTGTCAGACACGATTGATAAGGCTACCAAACTTCTCCATTTCATCGAAGAAGCGGCCATCGAGATTTTTCTCTACATTAATGCTGGCAAAACAGAATTTATCAGCTACAACCAGCGAGAGATTAAGTTGAAAAATTGCAACAACATCAAATCCATCCAGTAATTTGTTTACCTCTGCAGCAATATCCGGCCAACGGACAGAGACATCAGATCTACAAAGGCAGGACCTGGGGTCTCCTTGATGGTCTGAGCACCACCTGGAAGTCCTCCCTCAGTGACAATCTTAAGAGGGATTTCTTTAAGGCCACAGTAGAATCTGTCTTGCTCTACGGCTCAATAACATGGACACTGAAGAAACACCAAGAAGCATCACTGGACGAAACATACACAAGGATGTTACGAGTTGCACTGAACATTAGCTGGAAGAAAAACCCAACAAAGAAACACCTGTGTGGACATCTTCCTCTTATCTCAGTTTCGCTAATAGAGAGCAGGCCTCGGCTAGCTGGTCACTCCTGGAGAAGTATGTCAGAAATTGTAACACCCTCCTATGGAACCCATTGCGCGGCAGATGATCAGTTAGAAGACCTCATTACACCTATATTGACCAACTTGTAGATGACTCTGGATGCCATATGGAGGACCTGCCAACAGCGATGTCTGACAGAGATGGTTGGAAGGAACAAGTCAGGAGAACCTGAGAAGAATTCTCTACCTGATGATGTAATTCATTAATGTCCAACTGTTTCCCAAGACAAAGAGGAACTACTTTAAAGCCACGGTAGAATTTGTCTTGATATACGGCTCAACAACATGGACACTGACGAAACACAAGAAGCATCACTTGACGGAACATACACAAGGATGTTACGAGTTGCATTGGGCATCCATTGGAAGAATCACCCAACAAAGAAACGTATGTATGGACATATTCCTCTTATCTCAGTTTCGCTAATAGAGAGAAGGCTTCGGTTAGCAAATCACTCCTGGAGAAGTATGTCAGAACTTGTGAATAACACCCTCCTATGGGACACATTGCGCGGCAAACGGTCGGTTGGAAGACCTCATCATACCTATATTGAAAAACTTGTAGATAACTCTGGATGCCATTTGAAGGATCTGCCGGGGTTGATATCTGACAGAGATGGCTGTAAGGAACGTGTCAGGAGAATCCGAGAATTGCCGATCTGATGATATATTTGATGATAGTTTTATACTTTTTATTCTTTTCTTATTTATTGATTTCTATTATTATCATTTAAAATATATTATTATAATATTTCTTAAAGTAACTAATTGTTCACACCAACATCCAGTGTAAAATATGTGGGCATAGGCAGCTCTGGATAGAAGTAGTACCTTTTGATGTCTAGCACACTGAACATTCGGGTGAATGGGCATCACTGGTCCTCCTAAATCTCTCATGTGATAACACCAAGTTGCTATGCCTCAGTAAACAGCAGTTGGACTAAACTCCTATGAAGGGGTGGTGTTAACATGGCATCCCTGGGTGAACGACCTCCTCTACACAGGTCACCAACCAGGGTGTAAGGGGCCCTCAAATGAACTAAGACAGCCACATATTTGTGACCAAGGTAAGCCACCTGGTTGAATGACATTGGCTGCGGTCTAACTTGGAGATGGATGGGCTCCGCCAGATTAAAACGCCCAAAGCACTTCACATGATTAGAACACCAAGTATCTATTCGCGGACACTCAGATTCTGGCACAGACAGATGGAAGTGAATCGTAGACAGCTCAGTATGTCGGCAACCAAACGACTCCTTTCAGTGTTAAGGACCAAAGAAGAAGTACAAATCAACGTGTCAAAACGAACGAAACGCCGTAAGCATGAAGGCGTGCAACTGAAATATGCGTAATATGATAGTGTTCTTGACCATCTTAATTGACCAAACAGCTTAATATAAATCGTATGGAACTCCCCTGGCATTCCCCTGGGCAGGAAGTTTGTAATTTGCTGACGAAACTATCCTTTAATGAGTTTTAAGGGTCGAAAGGTCGGTAGATTATGAATATTTTTTCAGAATGTGCAACTTAAGGTGTTTGTCGAAATCACAGTCGTTTGTAATAAATACATTCCGCAAACTCCGTTGATGTCACATTGTTGTGTCTGACATCATACCTGTGGTCATTGAATCTTTTATTTAATTTATCCGTTGTGCAACCCATACATTAGGTGGCATATATTAAATAGGAATTAGTACAATTTCCACCTTCTGACGAAATCGTGATGTCTCTCTTTGTGATAGAATTGGCTTCATTCATATTGTTGCACAACGAACAGGTCTTCCCCTTCCAAGAGTGTTTTCGGGAGTACAAAGATCCAAAACTCCAATGGAGTTTTGAGTGTGAGCGGTTGCATTTGTTAAAGTTTATCAGATGTTTTTTATTTCTTTTGAAAGAAAAGATAGGCTGGTTTGGGGGAAAAAATCTCTTTAAAACGCGGATATTTGTGCGTGATGAGTTCATAGATATGAGTTGTATTTTCGAAATTCCAGCAAAAGTTCAGTACCGGTTGATGACGAATGATTTCTGTCATAATTTTTAATATGTTTTTCGGTCTTTTGATCTAGGGCAAAATTATCGGAATCATTATTTGTAGTTATATCATTGGTAACTTGTTTCAGTAGAGATAGGCGAGCTTAATATAATACCGAATGAAACTATTAGTGTGCTTCCAGTAATATTTATCTCGGTGCAAATCTGCCTTACTCGCGAAAATTGTTACTTCAGGATTGATTTTATCGTGTGATGAACGTGGTCAGATCTGCGGAGAAGATAAATATGTGATGAGACAGGCTTGCAAAATAATTCGGTGATTAGACGACTCTTGATTCTAGTGTCTAAAGTTCAACACTAGCTTAGGAGAAACTAAATGCAAATATTATTTTACTTGCATTATTTACATTATTCAGACTATTATCCTCATCTTCATTGCCATATTCAAAACTTTTCGGTCGTTGTACGTTCCGGCCTTCTTCAGGTGATTGGATCTCTGAAATGAGTATTACGATTACTTGT
>CAHIKZ030005610.1:1402500-1420000 GCA_903632075.3 Acanthosepion pharaonis
AAGAACAGGGACGCCAACTCAAACGCATGCGCCCATTAAAAATAACATAAATTACGGTAACATCCGTCTGACTCGAGAGAACATGGATCTGCGACTGAAGAGTTATGTCCTCTTCAGGACGCAGTGTTTTCTTATGAAGAACGTCTTCCTTCTCCACCTTTTACGGTAACAGTATGGCACCCATCGGTCTCGAGCGACCATGTATCTACGCCAGAAGAGTTATATCCTCTCCAGGGCGCAGAGTTTTCTTATGCAGCACGTCTTCCCTCTCTACATTTTACGGTAACAGTATGGCACCCATCGGTCTCGAGCGACCATGAATCTACGCCAGAAGAGTTATATCCTCTCCAGGGTGCAGAGTTTTTTTATGCAGCACGTCTTCCCTCTCCACCTTTTACGGTAACAGTATGGCACCCATCGGTCTCGAGCGACCATGGATCTACTTCAGAAGAGTTATGACCTCTCCAGGACGCAGCGTTTTCTTATGCAGAACGTCTTCCTACTCCACCTCACGGATGTTGTCCAATACAGCTTGACACTGGCGTCATTGCAGGAGTTGCCAGTACGAAATTTAACATGATATCGAACTGTCTTTTGGACTCCGTCTCCGGATGTTAATTCAAAATTGTTCTTCTCGTCCAGCTGACAACCATAGCCACAGCACTCACTGCTCTATTATTTACTTCTTACATGAAACAATTTAATCCAAGTCAAAACCGAATCGATAACACGAGTAACATGTTGGTTATCTTTTAAATTGTGCTCCAATATGGAATCATAATATTTGTTCTAGCACAGCTTAGAATTACTACTAACAGAAACATATTAACAGTGAACCCATTGAAAATGGTTAATGACTTGATCGAAAGCGGCTGGAATAATTATTACGGACATTTTGTACACTCACTTAGACCTGACAGATAAAAAAGAAAGCTGTAAAAAGATCAGAAAAACTTTGACTGTTTGATTGTATATATGCTAGCTTTATTTTGGTAAGGCCAAGAGGCATTCATTTCTCTGTTTAAGTAGGAAGAGAAGAAAAACTTAATGAAATGTTTATACGAGTTTGCTTGTCTCATTATAAATATCGTGGGCATAGGAATCAACACTGCATAGTGACTGTCAATTTCATGCGTCAATGCGATATTCAAATCAAGTATGATAATTATGCACTTTTGATTCGCACTGTTTATGTTTGTTTGTTTGTTTGTTTCTCTCTCTCTCTCCCTCTCTCTCTCTCTCTCTATATATATATATATATATACACACACACACACACACACACACACACACACAGAGACAGACAGACAGAGATTCTCCCTGGCTCAAACGGTTAAGGCACGTCAGGCTAAATGGCGGTTGCGTATAGGATACAGGTTCGATTCCTGTCGGAGAACGAGTATTTTCAATGAAAATTTCTCGAACATTCAGGCCAGTAAATGTTAATAACACTGTTTATTATAAAACAGACCATTTACTTAAATATTTGTATCTATAAAAAGAATGTATAAACATAAAAATGTCTTTATATATATATATATATTGTGTATTTAGGCAGCAATCAGTTTCATTGTCCATTTCATATATTCTAATTTATTTTTATAATAATCATTTACAGTTCTCTAATTAATTTCTTGTTAGGATGAAATTGATCAAGGAAGGCACCATAGTTTGTATTTTTTTTTTTTTTTTTTTTGTTTATTTGTTTTTTTTAACCCAAGTAATTTGTATAACATCCAAGATCCTCTCCAGGGGTCAATTACAAAAATAAACTTATTGTAACTGTGATAAAATCTGCATTTAACAAACATTTAATGCCATTTTGCATTTCTAGCAATTTCTGGTCAGCTCCCTTATATTGGGACGCTTGTTTTTCAAAAAATTCCAAAGCTACAACGGATAAATTTAAAACTTAAAAATAATTATAACAGAGCGCGGTCACGCGTGTTTTTTTTTGTTTTTTTTAAATCATCATCACAACGAAATAAAGATTTTATCACAGTTAAAATAATTGTAATTCACCACTGAGGATGATTGTGCAAGAGATCGAAAGTACTTGGGTAGGAAAAAACAGTGGCGCCACTCTTGATGAATTTCATTTTAACATCAAGGTTTGTCTAGGTAATAGAGACGTTGAGTACTTTTCTTTATTCAATAAGGAGGTGATGACATTTAGGTCTTTTTCTTTTCTCTTTCGTTATTTGAGATTTTCTCTTGATTAAGATGTAATATATTTTGTTATCTGTTGTCTTCACCAACACATTTGGTTTTTCTGTAATATATATATATATATATATATATATATGTGTGTGTGTGTGTGTGTGTGTGTGTGTGTGTGTGTGTGGACATTGAAGTTATCACCGAGCGTTGTCTCTTTCATGCTAAACGCAATCGTCGGTTTTTGTATGAATATATATATAGGTATATATATTTAAATTTATTTTTTATTTATTTTAGGATATCACACCAAAAACATGTAAAAAAAAAAAACGCTACGCGAATGCAAACATGTTTCGATGTGTACTAATACATCTCATCAGGCGTTAGTAATTGACTTATAAATAGACATCGAAACGTCATGGCATTTGTGTAGCGTTATTCACATGTTCTTGATGCAATATCCTAAAATAACGAATACTCCTCTAGTTTTGTGTTAAGGCCTCTTTTAAATTGAATGTTACAACATCGGAATTGGATTCTATTCGTTCTCATTTCGCATGTATATATATATATATATATATATATATATATATATATATATATATATATATATCGTGAATTTAAAACATTTTTTGGTTCTCACTAGTCGAAATGCAACCGCATCAAAACAAGAAGGCCTCTCTGTAGCGAGTAAGTTGTTTTTGTCCGTGTGTAAAAATTATATATATATATATATATATATATATATATATATATATATATATATATATATATATATAAACCAATATTACATGGTTATAATTTATTACATTTGAATCGTAATCCTGATCCAATTCATTAGACCTAAAATTGTGGGTCTGATGAATTACGTAATTCATGGAACATTAGTGCTTGAGCTTTTTATATTATATTCTTACTCTGTCCTGGACATTGAGTTCTACCTGGATTCTATCCTCTTGGATATATATATATATATATATATATATATATATATATATATATATATATATATATAACACCTAAAACAATATGTTAAATTCCAAGAATTTACTTTATTTCAAAGCGAGCAGGATTTTCATAAAAAGAGGAGAAAGTGTTCGAAACCTTACTGAGTGTATATTATCTCCGCTAAGACCCTCGAATTCACAGGCCGGTAGATATAAATTACATTGTTTACATAACAGTGTGTCTACTTAAATATATTTATTCACTAAAATATAAAGTTTGAAGTAATATGAAAAAAATATGTGTAGACAGATATCAATACTGCATAATAACTGACAGTTTTGTGTGTGATGCTCGTTAAAGGCATGAACCTGATGATCCCCATGCAGTCTTGATTTCTATGGATTTCTCTGTTTTATGTGCCATGTCGCTTCAAAGTATAGCATGTTATGGCTCTTCCCAACTTTTAATCATTTATAGCTTTTTGTAATATTTACCAACTTCGTATTGATTCGGTTCGAAGCTCGGTGGAGTAATGGTTAGCGGCTTTAAATAATGGAATCGGAGACCCGAGATCGAACTCAAGCCGACACCGTTACGTGCTTATACCCTTGGGGAAGGTATGAATGTATCTATTCAACTATTGGTAACCAGACTAAAAGAAAACTGAATTCAATCCGAATAGCATTATCCTAAATTGTATATACTTGCGTCTGGGGACCGGTGGTGAATCCAAATTCCCACTGAAAAATATACTGCTAGGCTTGGTTAGTTTTCTTTCGGATGCGGTGTGTTCGTTTGACGGAGCCGACTCAACCGACCGGGGTGGCGGGGAGTACCGGAACAAGTACAGGTAGGTAGTGTAAAAAGTTTATATATATGTACATATAAACTTTGTCATACATAAAGGTGTACCATATATATATATATATATATATATATATATATATATATATATATGTATATATTGTTGTGAATTCCGAAATGAAATTCGTTCTCAATGAATGACAAACGCAAGAATTAAAGATAAGAAATTGAATGTATTTACACAATAATACAAAGGGTAATACTGTTAGTAAATCCAGGAACGCGGTTAGTGGCAATAATATATAGATATATACAGTCTCGAATTAGGACTTCCTTAGAGTCGAGCGTGCTTGTAACTGTGACTTCTACAAGCGGTTACCTCACACTATTACTCTACCTCCAACTCAGTCACAATCTCAGTCTTCTGGCTGTGCTCTGACTTACTCTGGGTATTTAACGCCAGCAGTCCAAGTAATACTCTGGTCGAGTCCACTTATATGAAAAAGGGGTGGACCCCATAACATATATATATATATATATATATATATACGGTACACCTTATGTATGACAAAGTAAAAATACTTAAGAAAAATGTATGGCAAAGTGGAAAATGCATTCTTGCGACGCGTTTCGTCATTTAGGACTTCACTGGATTGAATTTCTTACGTTGGGGCAACTACATGACATTTCACTATTCCTGGCAGAACTTCTATTATCACATTGTGAGATGTCTACTAACAAACATGCTAAAAAGAAAAGAATCTAAATGAAATTGGCTAGATGGAAAAAAGGGCATTTTAAAAAATTCCCAGCATCCCTTCTTCGTGCGCATGTGCAGTCGCACCAACATAATCAATTTAGTCCAATGAATTCCTAAAGGACAAAACGCGTCACAAGAAAACATTTTCCACTTTGTTATACATTTTATATATATATATATATATATATATATATATATATATATATATATATGTGTGTGTGTGTGTGTGTGTGTGTGTGTGTGTGTGTGTGTGTGTGTAAATAATATCACTTGATAATTAGTAGGGATAATTCAAGGAGGATATTAATTCAAAGAGAACTCATTGTAAGAACAGAACAATATAATAATGAATACATGAAACAAATTATGTCCGGATGAATTTTTTGAGGATTCCGTACTTATATATATATATATATATATATATATATATATATATATATATATATATATATATATATATATAATTTAAATTCAACCTCAGCGTTGCAACCGCACACTAAAAAAAAAAATTCTTACAATTAACAATAACACATTTTTAAAAACATCTTTCGGATTACATCTATTCTTTCGTTGTCCTGTTATTACCCGGGTGTAAAAAACAAAAACAAATCTATTTCCATACCTGATGATGTCTGTATGACCAGATGAAAGCTGGTAAAAAAATTAAAAAAGACCTTATGCAACTGGAATTTATAAATAGGTATCATAACATTTATCTACAGGTTCGGGGTTAATGTACTTTATTAAATTTGTTTGCGAAGATGTATTCTCGCCATTTATTTCATTAACTTCTATATCTGTTTTTTGTATGAATGATTCATGTAATATATATATATAGCTCTAGTGAAGCATTTTATTTTACTCATTTCACTCAAGTAAAGTGATGATGCCCTTAAGCCGTAAGGAAGTTAATGAATGAAAAAATGAGAAAATATTAGTGAAGATAATAAACAATAAATGAACAGGATTCAGAAATACGCAAAATGGCGATTGGCGTTTTATAATTTTGAAGATCTTAGTTGACAGGAAAACTGGAAGTGGGTTCCACAATAAAGAAGCTATTAGGGAAAGAACTTACGGTTCAATCTAGTTATTTCAACGGCAAATTCAATGAAACTTAGTTGACAATATAGTAGTACGCTTAAGTACTTGTGGCTTTGTTTTGATGTTTTAAATGATTACAAAAAAAGACTGTGATGTTACGGTACTGCGCTGACAAAGTGACTGAAGTCGAAATATCATCTCAGGGCTGATAACATTTTATTTTTTTGTAATTTATCAGAAAATTGTCTAGCATGACACAGTGAACCAACTTTCCTAGCAGCATTTCTAGCAATTGATTCAATATAACCGTTCGACTCCATGCCAGTGGAAAACACGGGACCAAGAAGATTCAATGATTTGCTTCCTTTGAGGTTGACATCAGCGATGGGAAGCAGAAATAATTCTCAGACATGACTAAGAGACCGCATTTTCGTTGAGGAGGCTTTAACATTGACTACCCATTTCTTGATCCAGTTAACAACAGATTGAAGGTCATTTTCGTGATCATCTGCCAGTTTGAATCCAAACAACCTTTCGGACTTAATATAGGGACAGGAGTAAATGGCTGTGTCATCTGCATAGATAGCGATTTGGGAACTGACGCTGATGAAGATAAGAAAGAATGTATTTCTACGGATAGAGCCTTGAGGGACACTAGAATTAATATGAAAAAGATCTAGAGTAGTGACTGTTCAACACGAACTTCATTACCTGATTTACTAAGAAAGATTGGATCAAGTAAAAAAAATACCACAGACACCATAGCCCTCCAGCTTGTAAAGAAGTTCAGCATGCCAAACTCTGTACAAGTAGCAAAAGCGTAAATTTTAAATTCATTTTTCGTTTCGCCTTTTGAAGTCTGAAGATCCAGAGAAAAATAAAATTCTCTGGTGAAATAAATTATTACAAATGGAGCCTTAAAGTGGTCTGTTTTTCTTTAAATTATTCGCTTTGACTTAACATTGAGCTCTCAAGATTTCATCATCCTTGGGATTATCCATACGGATTACCAAGATTTTCGTTATATATATATATATATATATATATATATATATATATATATATATATTATATTTTTTTTGCTTAAACGTTATTTTAGATGGTTTGGTTTGGTTTGGTTTGGTTTTAGTTTATTTGGTTTTACGGCATATCAACTTCAATGGGTTATTTAATGCCGGCATTATTTTTAAAATAGGTTCGTATGAATAGAATATGTATTCTTTGTAAGAAATCAGTTTGTAAATGTGTTTGTTTAGTTTCTTTTACGACATATCAACCTCAATGGGTTATTTAATGCCGGCGAAATTTTTATTGCTGGTAATATTTTTTTCTCAAAAATGTATTGCTGGCAATATTTTTCTTTCCTTCAAAAATGTATTGCTTGTAATATTTTTTTTCTTTCAAAATTCATTGCTGGTAATAATCTTTTACAAAAATGTATTGCTGATACTAAAAACTATTTTTACACTTTCATAGTGTTTTGACCTCAGTTTGGAGTTAACTATTTTCCCATAGCTGGGACCCTAACAAATGCTACCACGCCAGGTCAGGCTGGACTTTAGAACACCAGCAATTAAGAGGTGATTCCACGCTCCTCAACACCTCCTGGTCAGAGGCTTTGCTGTTGGATCTAGTTTGTCGTCTTACCCTGGGCACGGATATAGTTTATCGTCATACCCAGGACGTTATTTTAGATGGATACTCATATTCGAGTAAATGTACAGTTTACTTAGTTAAATATTCAGGTCGGCAAAATTTAATTAAATAAAAACAGCATTTAATTAAATAAACACACCCTTTAACCAATATTAGTATCCATTTAAAATTATTGAAATATGTCGCATTTAATCCACTTTTATAATATATATATAATATATATACAGAGGTAGCTATGAAGAGATCAGAGTATTGTTCTAACTGCCATTCAGGAATAACGTACCATCAAGAAGTAAGCATCATTCAACTTGGTGAAATACAGAAACAAAATAAGACATCTAACAGTGTTCCTGCTGCACTTGGATGCAATACATTCTCCTGTACCGTTTGTGGTCTTTTGTGCAATTCTCGAGCCAGTCTCAAATGTCATTCCCGTTATAGGCATGTAGATAATTAGTTCGTGGTCATCGGAACCTCATACATCAAACTCGATGGAAGAGTCCATCATATATATATGAAGCTAATCATACTCTGTTGGATTTAACCCATGTGTTTAAAGTCATATATAAGTTTATATGTATCTATTTATGTATTTTTATAAAGTTTTTCTAGGGGTCTTCCAATTTTTAAATTGGATGAACACTGTAAAAGCTGAATAAAATATTCCAAATTATTTCTTGACATCTGTATTCAATGAAATTTTTTATATATACACACACATATATATATATATATATATATATATATATATATATATATACAAATGTAAACGAACGAAGAGTAATATTTCAGCGTGCAAAACATTAATTTAAAAGAGGGCTCAATAAAAAGTAGAGCCGTAAATATTTATTTATTATGCAGTGTTACATTAGAACATGCATATACCCACTACAAAACTGTACATCTTGTTTCAACGTTAAAAAACCGAAAACTTTTTTTTAACGTTTTATCAGGTGGGGAATCACGATGCGACTGAAATATTTTATTTAGAAATACAGTTATCGAAGCATGCTTCCTAATGACGGAAGTGGAAGGCATATATATATATATATATATATATATATATATATATATATATTGTTAAATGTAACAGGCAACGAATGTCTATTATGTTTCACCATTACCCTTTCTAAACTTCGTATGGTTGCTTTAATTTCGGGTGAAAATAAAGACAAAAATTGTCCAACATCTGGATATATTTTATTAAGCTGTTCTTTGATCTACGCTTTCAGCTCACATGAGCCAACTTCAGAGTGGTTAAACATTTATTTAAACAAAGATATTCAGCATCAAAGATGATATTCTGTTATGTTGACATAGAAGATTGCTATGCGACGATAGCGGTCGTGGAATAGCAGACGCAGTTCGTAAATTCACGATGCGGTTCTATGACGTCGAACCACGTGAGAGAAAGTAATGTTAATAACAGAACCATATGTATAGATGCACTGTAATGTGTTGTGACTAGTTTTAAATTAATTTTGTTGAGTGTGGGTTGTTTGTTTTAATGTAGATAGCCTCGGATAACTTTTTTGTTTTTTACTGCGTATATGTTTGAGTATTATTGTGTTATCAACTAATATCTGTCTAATATTATGTACATGGCTATGTTTTACTAAGAAATGTTGTTTAATGGAACTAAGATCAGAAATGTGACAGGTAAGTCTACGGGAGAGCGTACTTGTAGTAAAACCAATATATGTAGTGGGTTTATTGTTAGTATCAGAGATACAATCTCTGAACGGGCACGTAAACTGATACACAACTTTCCAGTTCCTTCTAAAGTTTTTTTTCTTTTCATTCGCTTTCACTCCCAATAGCTCCTTGCCTTTTAGTGGCATTATTGCCTTTTCCGGATGTCTCAGTTATCTCCCTTTAATAAATTCTTTTCTATTGTAGTTGTGATAGAGTTAGTGGGTATAACAATATTTTTTTATGGGTGAAGGCTTGAAGAAGGAATTTACACACACACACACACATCTCTCTCTCTATCTCTCTCTCTCTCTATCTATCTATCAATTTATTAAAGACATTTTTATGTTTAACGTTCTTTTTATAGATACAAGTATTTAAGTAAATGCTCTGTTTATAATAAACAGTATTAAATAACATTTACCAGCCTGAATGTCCGAGACATTTTCATAGACAGGATTCGAACCTGCATCCTATACGGAACCGTCATTTACGCTGACGTGCCTTGACCCGCTCGGCCACAAAGGATCGTTCGGTTGGCAAGGTTGAATTTACTGCTTATAAACTTCCATGTAATAAATAAATTGTCGGACTTTGTCCATTTCTTAATATATATATATATATATATATATATATATATATATATATATATATATATATATATATATATATATATATATATATGGATATATATATATATATATATATATATATATATATATATATATATATATATATATATATCAAGTTTAGGATTGGTGTATACGGAATAAATTCAATAACCAACAAATACTATTCTTAAAAGAGTGCTCAATGCAGAGTAAAGCAAATATAATCTCCCTTTAACTCAACTCTCCACGTCACGTTTTTGTTCATCACTGCAGTAGACAGGTATTTAAATTCACAACTTGGATCAAGTCATTGGATCCAACCAATATTTTTCCGTGTCCATCATTAATAAATCTTGTTAAGATTTCCTGTTAGCAGACAGAAGCTCAAAAACATAATACACATCGGCGCCAGTTGTCAGTGTTCTCGCACAGTTAAAAAGCTACAATTTCAAACACCGATTTTCATGATGGTGTGATGTATCTACTCAAGCATGATTCGATGTTTAAAAATAACCGAAGCTAGGTAACTAGGGACATCTTACCCAGTCAACATCTATTCATTGTATTAAGTAGGATAATGCCGGGGACATACTTTAATATCTCTTGTATTGTCCAAGATAATAGGACAGTTTCTAAATGATCTCCCACGAAAAATCCTACCGAGTGCTCGGCGAGGTCAAGATACGGATTTTCTTATACTAATCACAATTTCGGTTATAAATATCCTCCCACGGCGCCAGGTAAAAAGCTAGGATTTTGTATACGAAATGTAGGCAGTCGTTTCCTCTTCAGCAAATTCGCGCAATATCAGTCTGATATGGCCGCGTGATGTACTAAGTTAAGCCCTGAGTATATCAATAGTGGAAATGCAAACAATTTCCTACGAGACATTACGTCGCCAGGATATACATGAACACACACACACATCTCACACACACACACACACATACATATATATATATATATATATATATATATATATATATATATATATATATATATATATATGTGAACAACTGGTTATTTGAAGCAGATAAGAGAGACTAACAACAGACTCGCCTTTGCCGGCTATTATCCGACTAATGTTATACTGACCGACACCCTTTTGAACAACAGAACTATCTGGGAGGGTAGAGGGTCGTTATCGGCGCCAGCATACTTCCTGGGATTGTCACTTATATATTCATTGACAACCTTCCTCGACACGACTTTACAACAAACACATTTATGAAAAACCCTGATAATAATAATATAATAATAATAATGAATAAATTCTAGACGGATAGAGGTCTTAAGTAAAGGAATGTTTGACTTCAAGCATAGTATTGCATGCCCAGGTACAGAGTTGAAGAATGATGTTTAACGTCCGCAATCACGATGAAATTGGGCCTCGCAGAGATTAATTGATCAAATCGAAAAGTGGGAGTGTCGGATTTAGGAAAGGAAAAAAGCAAATGTTGATAAGATAGCAACAGGCCCAACAAGAATCGAATTCGCTATACAGTAGCTATAATACGATCTCCATTTATGGTGCACTGCTTTTCAGGACGCAGTCCTGGGTAAGACGATAAACTACATCCGACAGCAAGGCCTCTGATCAGAAGGTTTTGAGTAGCGTGGAACCATCTCTTAATTGATGGTGTTCCCATGTCTACCCTGACCCGGAGTGGTAGCATCTATCAGGGTCCCAGATATGGGCAAATAGTTACACCGCCCAAAATGGGTCAAAACAATATGAATGTATAAAAATAGGTTTTAATACCAACAATATTTTTTTTTTTGGAAAAATTATTACCAGCAGTATATTTTTGAAATAAAAATATATTACCAGCAATATATTTTTGGGAAAATAAATATTACCAACCATATATTATTGGGGCGAAAAATAACAATACATTTAAAAAAAAAATTACCAGCAATATATTTTTGAAAAAATATTACCAATAATATATTTTAAAAAAAATTACCAGCAATAAAAATCTTGTCGGCATTAAATAAGCCATTGAGGTTGATATGCCATAAAACAAAATAAACCAAACCAATCTAAACCAAAGAATACATATTCTATTCATACGAACCTATCTTAAAAATCTTGTCGGCATTAAATAAGCCATTGAGGTTGATATGACGTAAAACAAACCAAACCAAAACCTTCCGGACGTAGGCGATTATGGCTCTCTACAGCTTCCTGTTTTTTGTTACTCTAACTAAATGTTGAAACTATACTATTCTTTTTATGTCCCTGATGTATCGGGCTGCTGGTCTCAAGGAAGAAAATCCATGTCTCATACTGATGTTATCTTTTCATTTAGGAAATTCACCTTGAAAACTAGAAAAAAACAAATATATCTTTTAAAAGGGGGCTAACAAAATATATTTCAAAGAAATACACAAACATGTACAGCGCTTTTCAAACAGAAACAATAAAAATTTGGAACAAACTCTTCCCACCAGAAAAAAAAAAAAACTGACAAAGGTACATATAGTAACTTAGAGAAGAATTTCAATCTTATCGGTAGAGAGCAAATATTTACCGTGTTGCCTTTTCTTTTCTTTTTGGTGCCGTGTCTTTTCAGGACGTAGGCGAAGATGGTCCTCCACTTCTCCACATGTAGATTGAGCCGTAACCATGAATCGACGTAGGTCGGGACTTCAGTCAGATATGTGCCATCATTTATTTAGGCGATCATTTAACTTTCGATACATGACTGACGTGGTTTTTTTTTCCCCACAGTACTTTCTGCGGTAGACTAGTTGCCATCCAAGGCTATAGGACCCGGTCTGTCGTGCTATTTACATATAGCTGGGGGAAGTCAGTTATGTGCTATGCGTAATACAAGTTTAGGCGATCATGTATCTTTCGATACATGACTGACGTGGGGTTTTTTTTTTCCCACAGTAGGTTGCCATTTCTTTCTGTGGTAGACCAGTTGCCATCCAAGGCTATAGAACCCGGCCTGTCCTGCTATTTGCCCATAGCTGGGTGGAGAAGAAGAAGATACATATCTTTCCCAAGGGTATTAGCACGTAAGTGAATGTAATGGATCGACTGGAATTCGAACTCGGCTCTACGATTCCTCAATCCACCGCTATACATTACTCCAACCCAGGGACTTATTCTATTTATAATTAACATAGGACTTTTTGAAACGTATAATTAATTCCTTTTTTTTTTTTCATAAGCCTGCAATTATTATTTTTACTTTCGTTTTTATAATTATTACAGGATTTTACAGTACAAATAAATAGACTAAGACTTCCTCATTGATCGCGTGTCCTAACCATGTTACTCTTGGTATTTCCGGCGTTTTTTCTGGCATTTCTAATCTCTTCTTCCTCTTCGAAAAGATTGTCCAACATTTACTGCTATATAGAATATTGTATATTACGTAACATTTCAACGTTCTTCTCTTTGTTTCTAATTAAATCTTCTTGAGAATCAGCAATATTATTGGTCCTGATCTGGCGTATCGATTTCAGTCACTTTTCCACCGCTTTTCTATAAATACTTTCATAGTATCTGTCTATATTTCTAAGATGAGGGATTATGTACACTATTTACATTATTCGTACTATTGTCCTCATCTTTGTTGCCATATTTATCACAACGTTTCGGCTGTTGTGCGTTCCGGCCTTCTTCAGGTGGTTGGAATATCGAACTGAGCCCTTTATTTCGCTCACTGGAGTAGATTGTTCTAGTTCCACGTGCCATGTCTGATGGATGTCAGTTATCAGGACACATGGCACAGTGGATAAAGGCGTTGGTTAGATCCAGTGAGAGGACCCAAAGAGCTGTGAGTTCAATACCTGTTTAAGGCAGCGGCGAACTTGGAGAGGTGAATTAACAGGAGATAACTGATAACTAACATCCATTAGACATGGATAGTGGAACTAGAACAGTCTAGCCCAGCGAGCGAAATAAAGGGTTCACTTCGACAGGCCAACCTCCTGAAGAAGGCCGTAGCGTAGATAAAAGCGTGATAAATATAATGAGAAAGATGAGGACAATAGTCCGAATAATATAAATAGTGTATTTTAATAGTACTTGTTTGGACGAGCTCTTCATTATTGTACCTAGACATTTTGAATATACGCGCATTCTGGTGTCGTGATCTCATCAATTTCAGTTCAGCTGGTTAAATGTAGCCGTAAGTTCTATGATAATAGTTTTTTTTCTTGTACCACCCGCTTGTGGAACTCACCTCCCGGCATTCCAGCCAACATTATTCTCCAAAAATTTAAATGCAATGTCGATGGCTATTGGCTGTACTCCTGTTTACTTTTTCTATCGTCGTTCATTAGTAATGTTTCTGTTCCTATTTCTTCCACATCCAGAAACTCATGTGTCTTAGTGGCTTTAATGCCTTGCTTGGAGTGAAATCGATTAAAAAAATCTCTTAATATTTTGCTTATTATCTGGAAGGCATTTTTCGCTATATCCACGCGCTTTCAGATTTCTGTGCCAACGTTCGTTGCCTTCTGTATCTCTTGGGCGTGTCAAACTTTCTAAGCCGTCTTTCCTCATTATGTGTCTTTGAACTTTTAATTGTCTCTTTCTGATTCTAAGTATAAGTGTCCTTTTTGTTCCCATTTTCCTTAAAACTTCCTCATTGCTCACATGTTCTGTACCTGGGATTCCCAGCATGTTTGGGTTGAAATCGATTAAAAAAATCTCTTAATATTTTGCTTATTATCCGGAAGGCATTTTTCTCTATATGCATGCGCTTTCGGATTTATGTGCCAGCATTCGTTGTCTTCAGTATCTCTTGTGAGTGTTAAACTTTCTAAGTCGTCTTTCCTCATTATATCTTTGAACTTTCAAATGTCTCTTTCTGATTCTAAGTATAAGTGTCCATTTTTTGTTCCCATTTACTATCTCTTTTGAACTCTTCTTCGTCTATGGAGAGATTGCAGTTATTCTCCGAGTTCGGTGAAAACATTGTCTTGCAGTTCATCAGCGGATCCGAAAATGGCTCCGCTAACCAACACTCTACGTATAGTCTGGATCTATGGGTACACCGTTGTGACCTATGCTAAAATTAGACGGTGGCTCTGTTCTCATTGAATACTGATGTTTTAGCACCGGGATTCTTCGAGACGTGCAGAGAACCGCCAACGCGATTGGTCGGTAGCGCCCTGCTTTAGCTCCTTTTTCCTGACCTTGCACCAGTTGAAATTAGTTTTGATTGCGTCTTTGTATACACATTTGGACGTTGTTGATATCATTTTACCAAATAGCATCTCTCAGCCTAACAGATGTCTGGGAACGCGATGTTGCTTCAAACGGATAACGTGGCCAATCCATCGGATTTGTCCCTCCAGATCAATGATGTAATGATGAATTTTCAAAAATAAATATGTGCGGAAAGACTTTAAAGTGGGAGAATCGCTGCCCTGTGGTAACCCCGAACTCTCGGCATAGGGATTCCTTACCCGGTACCACGAGCAACTGTTGGCAACGGAAACTTGAAGTAGATGACATGGGCTTGTACGTGTCACGTCCAGCCTCCTATGCACTACACGATACTTGCTGCCACCGTCTTAATGGCTATTCGATCCACAGGAGATCTCATCCGCCCACTCCGCCGGAAGGAACTCAGTATTCATATGAAATAAGGCTGACAGATCCCAAATTGTCGATGGCTTAGGACCGTCGACTACTCACATCTGGTTTGTTCACCCGTCGAAGCGGTTTACCGCTATATGGATTAAATAGTACATAGCATTTCCGTACATTATTTCTTTATTTCTAAGGTAATATACATATCTCAGAATGTTTTGCTTATTTCCGTAAACCTACTGCAGGAAAAAAAATCTGCCTCGTCAGTCATATATCGAAAGATACATGATCACCAACGCGTGTATCATGCATGCCACATATCTATTTCCGTAAAGGCAAAATATGCTTTCTTTACCCGTCTACAGATTTGCCTATCACATCTTCTGTTAATAAGTTACTACATTAATAAGGTAGGAGCACCTTAGGCAGGTGTAATTACTCGACCGTTTCTCCTCATTAAAATATTAGAGACAGTTGAAATCTTTGCCACACATAACGAGGCTGGAGAATTTGACAACTTGACAATTTGACACATGGATATATTGAAGGCGTAAAAAATAGAAAGAAACGGTGATTAACGTAGATAATGAGTTTGTGTAAATCTTTGGTAAAGTAGGTGTAACGGTTCCCGAAAGGCCCGGTGTATCTGCTAGCAGGTTGGTCACCTCGAGACGGTGTGATGGTTAGCAAGCTTGTCTCGCTAGAAGAGTTACGACTGAGTAGTGATTTCGATCCTCACTGGTTGCCCCATACTTTCGGCCTTATGCCACATCTGAGCTACGCTTGGAAAATCACTACTACATTAATAAGGTGGTTACTTTTGAGGATCTTCTTGAATTTGACGTCTCCATTATGTAACTCTCACTTTGGGCTGTCTCTTTTGCTGACAACTATGCATTCTGTTTGGTATTTGATACAATTTCGAAAATTGTAATGCAACGAGACACGCAGGTATTAAATAAAATTGTTACAAGAACAGAATTTTGTAATATATCCGTCTTGGCTAGATTGCTAACTACTGTTTACGAGGAGATACCCGAGTATACAGTCAGCGGTAGAGTTGTAAAATAGCTACTGCCATGAGAAAAAAAAAATCATTCTTTTTTCATCTTTTTAATAAAGAAGAGGAGGTGTAGGAAAAGGACGAAAAGAAAAGGAGAAAGACAAGAAGAAAAAGAAGAAGAAGAAGAAGAAGAAGCATTTAATGAACAAAGAAATTAAAGATTATTTCAATTTTTGAGATAAATATCTCGACTTACAGGTGTCTCATTAACCATAACAATAACTTGTAGCCAACGTTTTATGATGAACATACTAAACACCGTTAAAAGTAACTCTAGCTTGTGTCCATTGTTACGGTCAGTATTGTCAGATCAAGTCGTCAGTTTAATAACTGACTCTTTTGTCAAATTAAGTTTATTGTCAACTTATCTCTTCATCAAGTCGCATAGTATATTTATCTTAAAAGTGTCGGACATTGCATACCCGTGGAGTTTAAAAGAAATAAGTGGTTAGGAGTCGTTCTTAAAACATCTTTGATATTTGAGATAAAAACGATGGTATTATTGTGACAGAAGAAAAGTTCGTAAAGGTTTTTTTAAAGTCAATTTCAAAGACAATATTTAGATATTTTTACGGAGATTAATTCAACCAGAAATGAGCTTCATGATAACACCTCCCCCCCCACAAAAACTGAAGCTTGCTATCTTTCTTCGCGATGAACTCATTTAAGTGGTTTTACAGGCTTCCAGAGAATTGAAATTCTTCCCATTAATGGAATTGATGGAGATGTCGAATAGACACTAAGGCCAAAAATAATTTTATTTTGTTTTTTATTTTTCATATTAATCTAGATTAAGTAATCCATATCACAAATATTATTTACTTTATTAAAGTATATAAAAATTAATACCTAAAATTTATATAAAATGAATACATAAAAACAGTATTTCCATAAGATTTTATAAAAGCGAAAATGGAGTCCAGTTGGTTATGTAAACTGATCCCCACCATAAGCAAAAGCAAATACACTCATTCGACGTGTTTCCTTACAATTATAATCCTAGGTATGACGATAAACTACATCCAACAGCAAGGCATCAAATCGGGATAGTGAAGGTTAATTGCTGCTATTCCCAGGTCCACTCTGACTCGGGGTGGCAGCACCTGTTAGGATCCAGGCTATGGGCAAATATTGGACCTACAAACAAATGAAAACTAGGAAAGTATAAAAGTACATTTTTATAGTAAAAATACCAGCAATAC
>CAHIKZ030005610.1:1425000-1492500 GCA_903632075.3 Acanthosepion pharaonis
TTTTCGACGAAGGCGACGTTCGGTAAGGGAAAATCGTAAAACATAATGCCGTTCATGCCTAAAACAAATGCACGTAATTTGAGTTTTTGTCTAGCCTCTACGGCGAGCTGGATTTATTCTCTCCATAGCAAAACCAGCCGCTCACCACACCACACACACACACACACACACACACACACACACACACACACACACACACACACACACACACATATATATATATATATATATATATATATATAGAGAGAGAGAGAGAGACGTCTAGCTGCACTGAGGAGCTGTGATACGGCGGAACTGTGTGGATGACTATACATATATATATATATATATATATATATATATATATATATATATATATATATATATATATATCCATATCCAGGCTCGATGGGAACGAATAGAGTACAATTCCAGCGTTCATAATATTTAATTTAAAATTTGGTTCAATATAAAATAGAGCAATATTATTTATTTTGGGATATTATGCCGAAAACATATGAAAATCACTACACAATTGCAGTCGTGTTTTCAATGTGCATCAATGCATCTTATCAGGCGATTTTAAATTACTGGCAAGTGAACGATTTATTTAATACAATTTTTTTTATGTAAAAAAGAAAAAAACTGGGTTTATAAAGTTTGTGGGCTTTAATCTGATAAACCAATCGAATATGACCTACGTTAAATTTAAACTAAGCGAAGAAGGAGAAATTTAAAATTATTTTGATAAATGGGTCATGACCCGTAGATTCGCGCTAACGGCAGCCAGGCATAAACTATAGCGGATACATATGGATACATAAATTTTACAAACCAGACAATGTAGTTTTTTTTTCGTAAAAAGAGGTTGTATTTTGATTTGAAATCTTTTTTTTCGTAAAAGAGGTTGTATTTTGATTTGAAATCTTTTTTTTCGTAAAAGAGGTTGTATTTTGATTTGAAATCTTTTTTTTCGTAAAAGAGGTTGTATTTTGATTTGAAATCTTTTTTTTTTCGTAAAAGAGGTTGTATTTTGATTTGAAATCTTTTTTTCGTAAAAGAGGTTGCATTTTGATTTGAAATCTTTTTTCGTAAAAAGAGGGTGTATTTTGCTTTTAAATATAAATAAATCGTTTCCTCCCCGGTAATTTTCGATTACCTGAAGAGATGCACTGATTCGCATTGAAACACGACGGTAAATGTATAGCGATTTTTACATGTATTCAGTGTAATATATATATATATATATATATATATATATATATATATATATATATATATATATATATATATATATATATATACGTGTTTGTGTGTGTGTGAATTGCATATATAAATTTATTTTGCTTTTTGATCTTTGAAAGGACTTAATCTGGAAGAGATAATTCAGTGATGTCTTAAAAGATTCAACGTTTAAAAGGCAATTTACTAATCTCACTTACAAAGATGGTTTGAAAATTTCAATAACACCACAAAGAATGTAAGGTGGCTTCTCGATATTTTCTCGTCATGAACAAGAATCTTGTTGTGTTTGGTGTCGTTAGCGGCTTCACTTCTTCAGATCCGAACGCTACAACATAAGCTGCATCAACGTATCTTTTTTTCCTCACTTTTATTTTATGCGGGACAGTATTCGTAACATCGTTCCTAGAAGGAAGCGAGAGGGAGAGGAAGGTGAGGAGAGTAAGAGGACATCTCTCAATCTTAACACTACGTGCTGGCATGTCTAAGGATTCTGGGGTACGGCGAAGCAACTTATTTTTGCCACCGTCTGGGTGCATCAGTACCCTTTTGGCCATATCTTCAAAACTTAGACAATTGTAAAGCATCACTGTCTGTATTCCACGACTATGGCGTTCAAACAACCCCCACTCACTTCAGGTCGTCAGAGTTCTAACCAGTAGTTTGCCCTCCTGGACCATTCTGTAACATTCCCTTCAAAATAATTTATCATGTTTGTTCGTTTTTTTTAAAAAATTGACGCCAAGTAAGGCGATAATGCCACTATGACGTAAGGGAGTGAAAGAGAATGATAAAACTTTAGAAGGAACTAACATACCGGATAAAACTCCACACCTGTTCAGAAAAATATGGATGAGAGTGAAACGGACGATGTCAGTAGGTATTTGGAATTCAGATGGTCTGAGATCTCAGATGTCCAACCTCTTGTATCTTTACAAAGTTGCTTTCTATCCCTTTCTATCTTCCTGAATCTCAAAGCATTTCTACTGTAAGTTATTCTCTTATTCATAGATGAATTAACTGCTGACCAACGACAATCTCTTCATTTTCTTTCAATGTCGCCTGGGCCTGCTCAAGTATATTTTAGTCGAAAAAAACAAATGTCAAACATATTCCTTTATTATCAAATTTTCGAAATCCTGATTTTCATTTGGTAAATCATATTTACTCCAGCAGTAAAAGCATTGGATGTATTTAGGACAAGTTAACCTGACGCAAACCATCCGTCTTCAGACTGGTTTTATCCTCTACCTAAACTAGTTTCAAACTAATGCTAAAGAACTCACACTGTCCTCCTGCGTTTGAGTGGTGAATAGAACAGATTCAAGATTTTCGTAAGAGCATTTGTGTAAAAGTGAATGCAACTGATTAAGCCGGAATTTCAAATCGGTTCGTTGATACCTGTTAAAAGAAACACGCATTTTTCATCAAAATTTCCACTGCCTCCAAAGATATTTATTAGTTTATAAAATGACTAAAGCTACGTAGAGTGAGTATTGAAGTAGTGATAAAATCAGTGGGCCATGATAAGAGCGCATCTAACCTAGGCCATGTAATCTAGTTTCAAGACATAATCGGTGCTAATATAGAAGTAGAATTCTTGCTTAATTTTACTTGCCGCTATAATTTGATGCCAGATATTTGGAAACAACATTCAGCGGGCCATAAACGAAAGACGACGTTACCTTTGTGTAAAGACTTAGTAATTGAAAAGAACTGATATCTTCATGACTGATAAACTCATACGTCAATTTATAAAAAAAAAAAAATCTCACCACCCACTTTGTAATTTTTTTTTATTTTTATTTTCATTTTTTCTAAATCCAAATCTTTGTTTGGAAGTTTGTACAGACTTGCGTTCCTTTCTGTCGATATTATGAAGCAATATGCGTGAATTTATATGTATTTGTGCGTGAATCTGAGTGTGTGTGGGGGGTTTGCAGCGCGCTGAAAGGTTTGTTGACGACGAATTGATAGAAAAGTGAATTATCGTAAAAGAATCACACAAGCAACGAAAACAACAAAAAGAAAGCAAACATATAAGAAAGAAAGAATCAATCGGCAAGAGAAGAGAGAGTAGATAAAGAAAGACGGTAATGGAGAAAGAAAAAAGAAAGAAAGAAAGTAAGAACGACAAAAATAATGGAATAAGAAAAAAGGAAGAAAGGTAGAAAGAACGGCGAGAAAAGAAAGAAAGAAAAAAAGAAAGAAATGTATAACAAGAGTGCAGAACGAAAAGAAAGAAAGAAAGAAAGAAAAAAAGAAAAAAAAGAAAGAAATGTATAACAAGAGTGCAGAAACCAAAAAAGAAAGATAGAAAGAAAGAAAGAAATGTATAACAAGAGTGCAGAAAGAAAAGAAAGAAAGAAAGAAAGAAAAAAGAAAAGAAAAGAAAGAAATGTATAACAAGAGTGCAGAAACCAAAAAAGAAAGATAGAAAGAAAGAAAGAAATGTATAACAAGAGAGCAGAAAGAAAAGAGAGATAGAATGAAAGAAAGAAAAAAAGAAAAGAAAGAAATGTATAACAAGAGTGCAGAAACCAAAAAAGAAAGATAGAAAGAAAGAAATGTATAACAAGAGAGCAGAAAGAAAAGAAAGAAATAAAGAAAGAAAGAAAAAAAGAAAAGAAAGAAATGTATAACAAGAGTGCAGAAACCAAAAAAGAAAGATAGAAAGAAAGAAAGAAATGTATAACAAGAGTGCATAAATGTATAAAAAGAGTATAACAAGAGTGCATAAACAAAAAGAAAGATAGAAAAAGAAAAAAAAAATAAAAAGTGCAAGAAAGAAAAGAAAAAAAGAAAAGAAAGAAAAGAAAAGTAAAAGAAAGAAAATGTATGACAAACATAAAAAAAAAAAAGATAGAAAGAAAGAAAGAAAGAAATGTATAACAAGAGTGCAGAAACCAAAAAAGAAAGATAGAAAGAAAGAAAGAAAGAAATGTATAACAAGAGTGCAGAAAGAAAAGAAGGAAAGAAAGAAAGAAAAAAAGAAAAGAAAGAAAGAAATGTATAACAAGAGTGCATAAAACAAAAAAAGAAAGAAAAAAGAAAGAAAGAAAGAAATGTATAACAAGAAGGCATAAACAAAAAAAAAGATAGAAAGAAAAAATGAAAGGAAAAAGAAAAGAAAAAAAAAAAAGAAAGAAAGAAAAAAAAGAAACAAGAGTGCAGAAACTAAAAAAAATGAAAGGAAAGAAAGAAAAAAGAAATGTATAAATTGCAGAAAGAAAAAAAGAAAGAAAAAAAAAAAAAAAGAAAAGAAAGTAAACAATAATGCAGAAACCAAAAAAAGAAAATAGAAAGAAAGAAAGAAATGTATAACAAGAAGCAGAAAGAAAAAAGAAAGATAAAAAAAAAAAAAAAAAAAAAAAAAAAAAGAAAATAACAAAGTGCAAAAGAAAAGAAAAAATGTATAACAAGAGAGCAGAAAGAAAAAAAGAAAAAAGAAAGAAAGAAAAAAGAAAAAGAAAGAAATGTATAACAAGAGAGAAACAAAAAAAAAAGATAGATGAAAAGAAAGAAATGTATAACAAAGCATAAACCAAAAAGAAAGATAGAAATAAAGAAAGAAAAATGTAAATGTATAAACAAAAAAAAAGAAAGATAGAAAGAAAGAAAGAAATGTATAAAAGAGTGCAGAAAAAAAGAAAAAAAAGAAAAAAGAAAAAGAAAGATATGCATAAACAAAAACCAAAAAAGAAAGAAAGAAAAATGTATAACAAGAGTGCAGAAAGAAAAAGAAAAAGAAAAAAAAGAAAGAAAGAAAGAAAAAAAAAGAAAAGATGAAAGAAAGAATGAAATGTATAACAAGAATGCAGAAAGAAAAAAAAGATAGAAAGATAGAAAGAAAAAAAAAAAAAGAAAGAAATGTATAACAAGAGTGCAGAAAGAAAAGAAAGAAAGAAAGAAAGAAAAAAAGAAAAGAAAGAAATGTATAACAAGAGTGAAGAAACCAAAAAAGAAAAAAAAGAAAGAAAGAAAAAATGTATAACAAGAGTGCAGAAAGAAAAGATGGAAAGAAAAAAGAAAAGAAAGAAAAAAAAGAAAAAAAAATGTATAACAAGAGTGCATAAACCAAAAAAAAAGATAGAAAAGAAAAAAAGAAATGTATAACAAGAGAGCATAAAAAAGAAAAAGAAAGATAGAAATAAAGAAAGAAAAAAGAAAAAGCAAAATGTATAACAAGAGTGCAGAAAGAACCAAAAAAGAAAAGAAAAAAGAAAAGAAAGAAATGTATAACAAGAGTGCAGAAACCAAAAAAGAAAAAGAAAAAAAGAAACAAGAAAGAAAGAAAGAAAAAAAAGAAAAAAAAAAGAGAAAGAAATGTATAACAAGAGTGCATAAACCAAAAAAAAAGATAGAAAGAAAAAAAAATGTGTAACAGAGTGCATAAACAAAAAAGAAAATAGAAAGAAAGAAAGAAAGAGTGCAGAAAGAAAAAAAAAAGAAAAAAAGAAAGAAAGAAAAAAAAGAAAAAAAAGAAATGTATAACAAGAGTGCAGAAAAAAAAGAAAGATAGAAAGAAAAGAAAGAAATGTATAACAAGAAGCAAGAAAGAAAAGAAAGATAGAAAGATAGAAAGAAAAAAAAAAAAGAAAAGAAAGAAATATAACAACAAGAGTGCAGAAAGAAAAGAAAAAGAAAGAAAAAAAAAAAAAAGAAAAAAAGAAAAAACAAAGCAAAAGAAAAAAAGAAAGAAGAAAAGAAAAAGAAAAGAAAAGAAAAATAACAAGTGTGCATAACCCAAAAAAGAAAGATAGAAAGAAAGAAAGAAATATAAAAAAGAGTGCAGAAAAGAAAAGGAAAGAAAGAAAGAAAAAAAAGAAAGAAAGAAAAAAAAGTAAACCAAAAGAAAGAAAAGAAAAGTATAACAATGCATAAACCAAAAAGAAAGATAGAAAAGAAAGAAAGTATAACAAAAGTGCAGAAAAGAAAGAAAGAAAGAAAGAAAAAAAAAAGAAAAGAAAGAAATGTATGACAAGAGTGCAGAAACCAAAAAAGAAAGATAAAAAAGAAGAAAGAAAGAAATGTATAACAAGAGTGCAGAAAGAAAAGAAAGATAGAAAGAAAGAAAAAAAGAAAAGAAAGAAAGAAATGTATAACAAGAGTGCATAAACCAAAAAGAAAGATAGAAAGAAAGAAAGAAATGTATAACAAGAGAGCAGAAAGAAAAGAAAGAAAGAAAGAAAGAAAGAAAAAAAAAAAAAGAAAAGAGATGAACAAAAGAAATATATAAAAAGATGCAAAAAGAAAAGATAGAAAAAAGAAAGAAAAGAAAAGAAAGAAAAAGAATACAGAAACCAAAAAAGAAAGAAAGAAAAAGAAAAGAATAACAAGAGTGCAGGAAGAAAAAACCAAAAAGAAAAAAAAAAGAAAGAAAGAAAGAAATGTGCATAAACCAAACAAGAGGAAAAGAAAGAAAAGAAAGATAGAAAGATAGAAAGAAAAAAAGAAAAAAAGGAAAAGAAAGAAATGTATAACAAGAGTGCAAAAAGAAAAGATAGAAAGAAAAAAGAAAGAAAAAAAGAAAAGAAAGAAATGTATAACAAGAGTGCAGAAACAAAAAAAATAGAAAAAAAAGAAAGAAAGAAAGAAAAAGAAAAGAAAAGAAAGAAAGAAAAAAAGAAAAAAAAAAAGAAAAGAAAGAAAAGAGAATAAAACCAAAAAGAAAAAAAGAAAAGAAAGAAATGTATAACAAGAGTGCAGAAAGAAAAGATAGAAAGAAAGAAAGAAAGAAAAAAGAAAAGAAAGAAATGTATAACAAGAGTGCAGAAACCAAAAAGAAAAGAAAAGAAAAAGAAAGAAATGTATAACAAGAGTGCAGAAAGAAAGAAAAAAAAGGAAAAGAAAAAAGAAATGTATAACAAGAGTGCATAAAAGAAAAGAAAGATAGAAAGAAAGAAAAAAGAAAGAAAGAAAAAGAAAAAAAAGAAATGAAAACAGTGCAGAAACCAAAAAAAAAGATAAAAGAAAGAAAAGAAAAGAAATGTATGGCAACAAGAGTGCAAAAAAAAGAAAGAAAAAGAAATGTATAAAGAAAGAAAGAAAAAAAAGAAAGAAAGAAAAAAGAAAAAAAGAAAAGAAAAAATGTATAAAGAAAGCAGAATGTATAAAAAAAGAAAGATAGAAAGAAAGAAAGAAAGAAATGTATAAAAAGTGCAGAAAGAAAAAAGAAAGAAACAAAAGAAAGAAAAAAAAGAAAAGAAAGAAAGAAATGTATAACAAGAGTGCAGAAAAAAAAGAAAGAAAGAAAGAAAAGAAAAAAAAAAAAGAAAGCAGAAAGAAAAGAAATGTAGAAAATAGAAAGAAAGAAAGAAAAAAAGAAAGAAAGGAAAAGAAAGAAACCAAAAAGAAAGATAGAAAGAAAGAATAGAAAGAAAGAAAGAAAAAAGAAAGAAACCAAAAAAAAGAAAGAAAGAAATGTAAACAAGAAAAAAAGAAAGAAAAAAGAAAGAAAAAGAAAGAAAGAAAGAAATGTATAACAAGAGCGTATAACCAAAAGAAAGATGAAGAAAGAAAAAGGTGAAAGAAAAAGAAAAGAAAAAGAAAAGAAAGAAAGAAAAGAAAAGAAAGAAAGTGAAAGAGGGGAAAAAAAAAAAGAAAGATAGAAAGAAAGAAAGAAAATGTGGGTAGAACAAAGAGAGAAAGAAAAGAAAAGAAAGAAAGAAAGAAAAAAAAGAAAAGAAAGAAATGTATAACAAGAAAGAAACCAAAAAAAAGATAGAAAGAAAAAAAAAAGAAAAAAGAAAAAAAGCAGAAAGAAAAGAAAGAAAGAAAAAAAGAAAAGAAAAAAATGTATAACAAGAGTGTAGAAAGAAAAAAAAGAAAGATAGAAAAAGAAAGAAAATAACAAAGTGCAGAAGGAAAAAAAGAAAGAGAAAAAAAGAAAGAAAAAAGTATAACAAGAGTGAAAAGAAAGAAAGAAAAAAAGAAAGAAAAAAAAAGAAAAGAAATGTATAACAAAGAAATAAAAGAAAAAGAAAAGAAAGAAAGAAAGAAAGAAAGAAAAAAAAGAAAGAAATGTATAACAAGAGTGCAGAAACCAAAAAAGAAAGATAGAAAGAAAGAAAGAAATGTATAACAAGAGTGCAGAAAGAAAAGAAAGAAAGAAAGAAAGAAAAAAAGAAAAGAAAGAAAGAAATGTATAACAAGAGTGCATAAACCAAAAAGAAAGATAGAAAGAAAGAAAGAAATGTATAACAAGAGTGCAGAAAGAAAAGAAAGAAAAAAAGAAAGAAAGAAAAAAGAAAAGAAAGAAATGTATAACAAGAGTGCAGAAAGAAACCAAAAAAGAAAGAGAAAAAAGAAAGAAAGAAAGAAATGTATAACAAGAGAGCAGAAAGAAAAAAAGAAAGATAGAAAGAAAGAAAAAAAAAGAAAGAAAAGAAAAAATGTATAACAAAGAGTGCATAAAAAAAAAGAAAGAGAAAAGAAAAAAGAAAAGAAAGAAATGGCAGAAAGAAAAAGAAGGAAAGAAAAAAGAAAAAAAAAAGAAAGAAAAGAAAAATGTATAACAAAGTGCATAAACCAAAAAGGAAAGAAAAGAAAGAAAAAGAAAAAAAAGAAAGAAAGATATAAAAAGAAAGAAAAAGAAAAAAAAGAAAAAGATAGAAAGAAAGAAATAAATGTATAACAAAAAAGAAGAAAAGAAAGAATAAGAAAAAAGAAAAAAAAAAAGAAAGAAATGAAGGACAAAAGTGCAGAAACCAAAAAGAAAGATAGAATGAAAGAAAGAATGTATAACAAGAAAACCAGAAAAAAAGAAAGATAGAAAGAAAGAAAAAAGAAAAAAGAAAGGTATAAACAAGAGTGCATAAAAACCAAAAATGAAAGATAGAAAAGAAAGAAATGTAACAAGAGAACAAGAAAGAAAAAGAAAGAAAAGAAAGAAAAAAGAAAGAAAGAAAAAAGAAAAGAAAGAAAAAAGAAAAAGAAAAGTGCAGAAAAAAAAAAAGAAAAAAAAAAAAGAAAAGAAAGAAAGAAATGTATAACAAGAGTGCAGAAAGAAAAAAAAAAGAAAAGAAAAAAAGAAAAGAAAATGTATAACAAATGCATAAAACCAAAAAAGAAAGATAGAAAGAAAGAAAGAAATGTATAAAAGTACAGAAAAGAAAAGAAAGAAAGAAAAAAAGAAAAAGAAAGAAAAAAATGTATAACAATAGTGCAGAAACTATAAAAGAAAGATAGAAAGAAAGAAAGAAAGAAAACAAGATAAGAAAGAAAAAAAGAAAGAAAGAAAAGAAAAGAAAGAAATGTATAACAAGAGTGAAAAAAAAGAAAATGAAAGAAAGAAAGCAAAAAGAAAAGAAAAAAAAAGAAATGTATAACAAGAGTGCAGAAAAAAAAAAAAGAAAGAAAGAAAGAAAGAAAGAAAGAAATAAAAGGTAAACCAAAAAAGAAAAGAAGAAAAGAAGGAAAGAAAGAAAGAAAAAAAAAGAAAAAAAGAAAAGAAAAGAAATGTATAACAAGAGTGCAGAAACCAAAAAAAGAAAGATAGAAAGAAAGAAAGAAAATGTATAACAAGAGAGAAAGAAAAGAAAAGAAACCAAAAAAAGAAAAGAAAGAAAGAAAATGTATAACAAGAGTGCATAAACCAAAAAAAGAATAGAAAAAAAGAAAGAAAAAATGTATAACAAGAGTGCAAAAAGAAAAAAAAAAAGAAAGAAAGAAAAGAAAAAAAGAAAAGAAAGAAATGTATAACAAGAGGAAACCAAAAAGAAAGATAGAAAGAAAGAAAGAAAAATAACAAAGAGCAGAAAGAAAAAGAAAGAAAGAAAAGAAAAAGGAAAGAAAGAAAAAAGGAAAGAAATGTATAACAAGAGAGCAGAAAGAAAAGAAAGATAGAAAGAAAGAAAGAAAAAAAGAAAAAAAGGAAAAGAAAGAAATGTATAACAAGAGTGCAGAAAGAAAAAAAAGGGAAAAAGAAAGAAAAAAGAAAGAAAGAAAGAAATGTATAACAAGAGTGCATAAACCAAAAAAGAAAGATAGAAAAAAGAAAAAGAAAGAAATGTATAACAAGAGTGCATAAACCAAAAATGAAAGATAGAAAGAAAGAAAGAAATGTATAACAAGAGAGCAGAAAGAAAAGAAAGATAGAAAGATAGAAAGAAAGAAAGAAAAAAAGGAAAAGAAAGAAATGTATAACAAGAGTGCAGAAAGAAAAGAAAGAAAGAAAGAAAGAAAAAAAAAAAAAAAAGAAAAGAAAGAAATGTATAACAACATAAACCAAAAAAGAAAAAAAAAGAAAGAAAGAAAGAAAGAAATGTATAACAAGAGTGCAGAAAGAAAATAAGGAAAGATAGAAAGAGAAAAAAGAAAAAAGAAGGAAAAGAAAGAAATGTATAACAAGAGTGCATAAACCAAAAAAAAAGATAGAAAGAAAGAAAGAAAGAAAAAAAGAAAAGAAAAGAAAAAAAGAAAGATAGAAAGAAACCAAAAAGAAAAGGAAAGAAAAGAAAGAAATGTATAACAAAGAGAAAGAAAAGAAAGAAAGAAAAAAGGAAAAGAAAAAAAAGAAAAGAAAAGAAAGAAACAAAAAGCAACAAGAGTGAAAGATAAAAGAAAAAAAGAAAGAAAGAAAAAAGAATGTAATAAGAAAAGAAAAGGCAGAAACCAAAAGTGAAAGAAAGAAAAGAAAGAAAGAAAGAAAAGAAAGAAAGAAAAAGAAAAGAAAAAAAAAAATGTATAACAATAGTGCATAAAACCAAAAAAGAAAGATAGAAAGAAAGAAAGAAAGGTATAACAAGAGTGCATAAACCAAAAATGAAAGATAGAAAGAAAGAAAGAAATGTATAAAAAGAAAAGAAAGAAAAGAAAGAAAGTATAAGAAAGCATAAAAAAGAAAAAAGAAAAGAAAAAAAAAAGAAAAGAAACCAATAACAAGAGTGAAAAAAGAAAAGAAAGAAAGCAGAAAGAAAAAGGAAAGAAAGAAAAAAAGAAAAAAGAAAGAAATGTATAACAAGAGTGCAGAAACCAAAAAGAAAGATAGAAAGAAAGAAAGAAATGTATAACAAGAGCAGAAAGAAAAAAAAGAAAGAAAGAAAGAAAAAAAAAAGAAAAGAAAGAAATGTATAACAAGAGGCATAAACCAAAATGAAAGATAGAAAGAAAGAAAAAATGTATATCAAAGTGCAGAAAGAAAAGAAAGAAAGAAAGATAGAAAGAAAAGAAAAAAAAGAAAAGAAAAGAAATGTATAACAAAAAAAAGTGCAGAAAGAAAAAAAGAAAAGAAAGAAAAAGGAAAAGAAAGAAATGTATAACAAAGTGCAGAAAGAAAAGAAACCCAAAAGAAAGAAAAAGAAAAGAAAGAAAAAAATGAATAACAAAAGTGTATAAACCAAAATGAAAAGAAAGAAAGAAAGAAAGAAAAAATGTATAACAAGAGAGCCATGAAACCATAAAAAGAGGAAAAAGATAGAAAAGAAAACAAAAGAAAAAAGGAAAATAGAAAAAAAGAAAAGAAATGTATAACAAGAGTGCAGAAAAGAAAAAAAGAAAAGAAAGAAAGAAAAGAAAAAAAAAAGAAAAGAAAAGAAATGAATAACAAGAGTGCATAACCAAAAAAAAGAAAGAAAGAAAGAAAGAAAATGTATAACAAGAGAGCAGAAAGAACAGAAAGAAAGAAAGAAAGAAAAGAAAAAAAAAAAGTATAACAAAAAAAAAACCAAAACAAAGAGTGCAGAAAAAAAAAAAGAAAGAAAGAAAAGAAAGAAATAAAAAAAAAAAAAAGAAAGAAATGTATAACAAGAGTGAAAGATAACCTAAAAAAAAAAAAAAAGAAAAAAGAAAATAGAAAAAAAAAAGAAAAAAAAGAAAGAAAGAAATGTATAACAAGAAGTGCATAAACCAAAAAGAAAGAAAAAAGATAAAGAAAGAAAAAAACAAGAAAAAAGAAAGAAAAAAAAAAGAAAAAAAAGAAAAATGTATAAAAAGAAAAAGAAAAAAAAGAAAGAAAAAAAAAGAAATGAAAAAAATGTATAACAAGAGCAGAAAGAAAAGAAAGATAGAAAGAAAGAAAGAAAAAAAGATAAAAAAAAAGAAAAGAAAAGAAATGTATAACAAGAGTGCAGAAACCAAAAAAGAAAGATAGAAAATAACAAAAGAAAGAAAAGAAATGTATAACAAGAGAAAGCAGAAACCAAAAAGAAAGATAGAAAAGAAAAAAAAGAGTGCAGAAAGAAAGAAAGAAGAAAAAGAAAGAAAAAAAAAAAAGAAAAGAAATGTATAACAAGAGCAGAAAGAAAGAAAGATAGAAAGAAAGAAAGAAAAAAAAAAAAAGTATAAAAAAAAGCAAAAAAAAAAAAAGAAAGAAATGTATAACAAGAGTGCAGAAAGAAAAGAAAAGAAAAAAGAAAGAAAGAAAGAAAGAAAAAAAGAAAAGAAAAAAAATAATAAGAGTGCAGAAACCAAAAAAGAGAAAAAAAAGAAATGTATAACCAGCAGAAAAAAAAGAGAAAGATAGAAAGAAAGAAAAAAAAAAGAAAAAGAAAGAAATGTAGAAACCAAAAAGAAAAATAGAAAGAAAAAAGTATAAAAGAAAAGAAAAGAAAATAAAAGAAAAAAAAAAAAAAGAAAAGAAAGAAATGTATATCAAGAGTGCAGAAACCAAAAAGAAAGAGAGAAAAAGAAAAAAAAAAAAAAGAAAGAAATGTATAACAAAGTGCATAAACCAAAAAAGAAAAAAAAAAAAAAAGAAATGTATAACAAAGAAAGAAATGAAAAAAGAAAGAAAGAAAAAAAGAAAGAAAAAAGAAAAAAATGTATAACAAGAGTGCAGAAACCAAAAAAAGAGAAAAAAGAAATGTATAAAGAAAAAAGAAAAAAGAAAGAAAGAAATGTATAAAAAGAAAAGTGCAGAAAAGAAAAAAGAAAAAAAGAAAGAAAAAAGAAAAAAGAAAGAAAGAAATGTATATCAAGGTGCAGAAACCAAAAAAAAAGAAAAGAAAGAAAAAGAAAAAATGTATAACAAGAGAGCAGAAAGAAAGAAAAATAGAAAGAAAGAAAAAGAAAGAAAAAAAGAAAAAAAAGAAATGTATAAGAAAGAAACCAAAAAAAGAAGAAGAAAAAGAAAGAAGAAAGAAAGAAAGAAAGTAAAAAGAAATGTATAACAAGAAGAAAAAGGAAAGATAGAAAAAAAAGAAAAAAAAAAAAAAAGAAAGAAATGTATAACAAGAGAGCAGAAACCAAAAAAAATAGAGAAAGAAAGAAAAGAAAAGAAAAAAAGAAAAGAAAGAAATGTATAACAGTGCAGAAACAAAAAAGAAAGAAAGAAAAAAGAAATGTAACAAACAGAAAGAAAAGAAATATAGAAAGATAGAAAGAACGAAAGAAAAAAAGAAAAGAAAGAAATGTATAACAAGAGTGCAGAAACCAAAAAAGAAAGATAGAAAGAAAGATAGAAAGATAGAAAGAAAAGAAAGAAATGTATAACAAGAGTGTAGAAACCAAAAAAGAAAGATAGAAAGAAAGAAAGAAAGAAAAAAAGAAAAGAAAGAAAGAAATGTATAGCAAGAGTGCAGAAACCAAAAAAGAAAGAGAGAAATAAAGAAAGAAAGAAAAAAAGAAAAGAAAGAAAGAAATGTATAGCAAGAGTGCAGAAACCAAAAAAGAAAGAGAGAAAGAAAGAAAGAAATGTATAACAAGAGTGCAGAAAGAAAAGAAATAAAGAAAAGAAAAGAAAGAAAGAAATAAAGAAAGAAAGAAAGAAAGAAAGAAAAAAGTAAGTATATAACGAGTGTAGAACGAAGGAAAGAACGAAAGTGAGAAAGAAAGAAAAAGAAAGATAAATATAGAAAGGCTTGATAAAGAAAACCAAGAAAATAATCAAGAATGAAGGAACAGCGTGAAATGAAAGAGTGGATGAAGAAAGAGCGTAATGGAGAACGAAAGAAAAAAGCAAAGAATCAAGAAAGAGAAATATAATGAAGAAAGAAAGAAAGAAGAAAAATTATAATGCTTGAGAAAGAAAGAAAGAAAGAAAGAAAGAAAGATAGAAAGAAAGAAAGAAAGAAAGAAAGAAAGAAAGATGGAAGTGCTTGTAAAGATAAAAAGTAATAAAAAAATAACGAAAACCTGAAGGAGTTTTAAGAATGAAAAAAAAAAAGAAAGAAAGAAAACTAGAGACGAACAAAAAAGTTATCAAAATACAAAAGAAGAAATTTCATGGAATTATTTATTGATTCAATTCGTTTTATTGTTGCTTTTTATGGTAACGTTCAGGTCGTTTTTCTATTCTACGACCCAGTGGGATGCGGCATGTATAGGAAACTAAAAATTAGCTCCCAATGTCCTTGTCAGACGCTCTGACATGGACGAGGATTTCAGTTTGGTCACGTACACACCAACTAGAAAAAGCGAAGAAAAAGAAAAGAATAGTGGAGTGAACGTACTGGCGGAGAAAGAATAAAAATATACAACCAAGGAAGAAAGAACGAACGGAAAGAATGAACGAACGGAAAGAAAGAAAGAAAGAAAGAAAGAAAGAAAGAAAGAAAGAAAGAAAGAAAAAAGAAGATAAGTACAGGAAAAGAAAGAAAGAAAGAAAGAAAGAAAACATTGAAAAACATCATCTCTAATAGTTTTACTACTATTACACTATCTGATCAGTTCTAATTTCATACTTGTAATAAATCTCCCTATACTTAGATGAGTGATAGTTTCTATCACCAATCTGCTTTTGATGGCTTTATTATTATTATTATTATTATTTTCTTTGATTTCTGGCGTTTACACATTTCTTTGCGGGTCCCGCCCAGGGACCTAAGGTTAGAAATGGCACCATGACACTTTCCATTGACAAAATAAATAAATAAATAAATAAATTACATAGATAAAGCCCTTCGTAAGGCGTGGGCTATAATTGTCAGAACAATTTTTTGTATCTCCTTGAGCATGGACTTCCAGGAATCCCTTCAATTAGTCTACTGCAATCTTTTCCAACCAGTCCTAGGGCTCCAACTACAACAGGGATTGTTGATGTTCCCATATGCCACATTTTCGAGATTTCTATTTCAAGGTCCTTGTACTTATTATTATTATTATTATTATTATTATTATTATTATTATTATTTCTTTTAATTTCTGGTGTATACTCATTTCATTCTGGCACCCGGCCAGAGACCTAATGTCAGAAATGGCATCATGACATTTTCCTGCGAGCAGTTTCGAAAAAAATATCACAAATATTTTACGCTGATAAATTATTTCGTAATATGTGGTTTGTACTTGTGAGAACAATTTTTTATATTTCTTTAATGTATGGGCTAACAGGAATCCCTTCAATGAGTTTATTGGATTTTTCAATCTGCGGGCTCCAACTACAGTTCGAATTGTTGATGTTCCCATGTGCCACATTTCTGAGATTTCGATTTCAAGGTACTTGTATTTTGTTAGCTTTTAGAAGAACTTCAAAGATATATTTCAGTCTGCAGGGACTTCTATGTCAATAAGAATGCACATTTTGCATTTGCGGTTTCTAATAACGATGTCCGTACAATTAGCTTTCATTGTTCTGCCTGTTTGTATTGTAAAGTGATATAAAATTATTACAGGTCATAACAACTTAACCAGGTCTGGGTAGTGTTCATACAAATTTCCTGCAGTTTCCTTCCCGAAAAAGTTGCAGATTCTCTGAAGGTCTATTTTACCGAGACCGGTAAAATAAGCTTAAAATCACGTTTTCTATTTTAGCGTGACCCTTAAAATCACGTTTTTCTATTTTAGTGTAAAATAAGCTTAAAATCACGTTTTTCTATTTTAGCGTGACCGGTAAAATATGCTTAAAATCACGTTTTTCTATTTTAGCGTGACCGGTAAAATAAGCTTAAAATCACGTTTATCTATTTTAGCGTGACCGGTAAAATAAGCTTAAAATCACGTTTTTCTATTTTAGCGTGACCGGTAAAATAAGCTTAAAATCACGTTTTTCTATTTTACCGAGACCGGTAAAATATGCTTAAAATCACGTTTTTCTATTTTAGCGTGACCGGTAAAATAAGCTTAAAATCACGTTTTTCTATTTTACCGAGACCGGTAAAATATGCTTAAAATCACGTTTTTCTATTTTAGCGTGACCGGTAAAATAAGCTTAAAATCACGTTTTTCTATTTTAGCGTGACCGGTAAAATATGCTTAAAATCACGTTTTTCTATTTTAGCGTGACCGGTAAAATAAGCTTAAAATCACGTTTATCTATTTTAGCGTGACCGGTAAAATAAGCTTAAAATCACGTTTTTCTATTTTAGCGTGACCGGTAAAATAAGCTTAAAATCACATTTTTCTATTTTAGCGTGACCGGTAAAATAAGCTTAAAATCACGTTTTTCTATTTTAGCGTGACCGGTAAAATAAGCTTAAAATCGTTTTTTTCTATTTTACCGAGACCGGTAAAATATGCTTAAAATCACGTTTTCTATTTTAGCGTGACCGGTAAAATAAGCTTAAAATCACGTTTTTCATTTTAGCGTGACCGGTAAAATAAGTTTAAAATCACGTTTTTCTATTTTAGCGTGACCGGTAAAATAAGCTTAAAATCGTTTTTCTATTTTACCGAGACCGGTAAAATATGCTTAAAATCACGTTTTTCTATTTTAGCGTGACGCAAAATAAGCTTAAAATCACGTTTTTCTATTTTAGCGTGACCGGTAAAATAGCTTAAAATCACGTTTTTCTATTTTAGCGCGACCGGTAAAATAAGCTTAAAATCACGTTTTTCTATTTTAGCGTAACCGGTAAAACAAGCTTAAAATCACGTTTTTCTATTTTAGCGTGACCGGTAAAATAAGCTTAAAATCACGTTTTTCTATTTTACCGAGACCGGTAAAATATGCTTAAAATCACGTTTTTCTATTTTAGCGTGACCGGTAAAATAAGCTTAAAATCACGTTTTTCTATTTTAGCGTGACCGGTAAAATAGCCTTTACCACAAATATACATTTTTATAAATGACTAGAGTATCTACTCAAATATAGGTGTCAACCGAAAATAACGTTTAAGTAATAAATTATGTCGGATTAATTAATAAAAATCAATTCTTAACACACACACATACATGCATACATACATACATACACACACACACACACACACACACACACACACACACACATATATATATATATATATATATATATATATATATATATATATAGTGAAATACCCAGATCAATTCTGTGGACACGACAAATTGGTATAAATTGACAATTGGAAAAAATCTTATTTTTTTGCCGACGCGTTTCGTCTTCCGACATTTTCAAAAACCTCTTAGCATAAAGGAAATTTACATTAACCAGAAAGAGGCTTAGACAGAAGCGTATATCTTTTTAATTTTGGATTTTGTAATGAAACTATAACAACAAAGACATTTCGATTTCATTCTTGCTTTGAAAAAATCGGAAGACGAAACGCGTCGGCAAGATTTTTTTCAATTATCATATATATATATATATATATATATATATATATATATATATATATATATATCGTCGGCATTAAGAAAAAAATTACTGAAAAGAAAAAAAATTTCTTTCTCTTAATGCCGACGATATATTTCTGAAGATGTGTTGGCCGCAACGTTTCAATTTTATTCGTTGTCATAATTTGTACTCTTTCTTTTTAATAAATTATGATCCCAGTTTTAAAGATTATCCTGTCATGGCGTGGCAACAAACATTTGTCCAAATTCATATATATATATATATATATATATATATATATATGATCAAGAAGAAGACATTTAAGATACATTTCGGTTATTGTTTGTTTCGTGAATAGCTATATATTCATTTCTTCAGACCGAAATCTCTGAGTAAATGGAGGCAATTCCCCCAGACTGATATATTAGATTGACAGTGGGGAAGAGAAAACAAGAGAGAAGAGAAGATGGAAGGATGGATCCATCACTATTCTTCTTCCTTTTCTTATAACCGAAATGAATCTTTATGGTATTCTTCTTGAAAAATTTTATTATTATAATGCTTTGTAAGCTACACTGAGCCTTCTCTGCATTAATATCTTACTTGGAATTATCCCAACCAGTTACAAATTGCTAATATATATATATATATATATATATATATATATATATATATATATATATATGTGTGTGTATATATATATATATATATATATATATATATAGATAGAGAGAGAGAGAGAGAGAGAGAGAGAGAGAGAGAGAAAGAGAGAAAGAGAATGGTGCGGAAAAGTTATTGATTCTATCAAGAAGGAATTCAAAATTCACGTTTGCGAAAAGGTATCGGGCCTGGGAAATTTCAGCAGCTTTTTCTGTCATGTTCAACTATGAGGATGACAGTTATTTTATTTCTCCTGACTGGACAGGTAATGTCTTTTTTAGGAGATTTTATTTATTTATTTATTTATTTTTATTTTTTTTTTTTTGCTAAAAATACTCACTCGCACTTTTTTCCATAGAAAATGCTCAAACGAACTCCATTCTTTAGTTCCAGCAGCGCAGACATTTACAGCAAGAGCCCGCCATGTTGTTTCCACAGTATGTAAACATCCATTTTCTTCACATTCCATTTGTAAGAAGGAAGTTCCATGCAAACAGCTTCTTTCCAAGAACCACTGGTCTACAGAAGGCACTCATACGGGGCTGCCTTCCTGAAAAAGACTTTTAACCCATTCATATCTATGGTCAGACAGTATCTATTCTCCTTGGTTCTTACAGTGAGTGAGAATTAGTAAAACAAAAATAATATTTTCTATACAAACCACTGTGTCACGAGTGATGAGTCATTTTCGTTAACATACCTGCTGATAAGCTAGAGCGCAGGAAGAAATCGATTCATGCCTTTAAGTAATGAACACTCGTGAGCAGTTACCTTCAGCAAGGTCTGTTGAGTTTTAAATTAAATTTCCATGCTGTTAAGCACAACGTCCTTCCCGCACCTCCTCACCTATCACGCTCTCTATTTTTACCTACCTAGCTTATACGCACACACATAGACACGCACACACACAAACACACACAGACACACATGCACACACATACACACACATTCATATATATATATATGTATATATGTTCTACCAGCCTAGCTTATATATATATATATATATATATATATATATATATATATATATATATATATATATATAACTATAGGGTTGGAGTAGGCAGAATAAATTCCTATAACCAAAAATCCTGTCCTTAAAAGAGTGCTCAATACAGAGTTAAGCAAATATTATTTATACAAAAATTATAACATAAATCTTGCATGGAGTATTGCTGCCATATATGGTCTGGAGCCCCTTCTGTTTGCCTCGGGGTTCTTGATAGGCTCCAGAGGCGGATATGCAATATAATTGGCCCTGTTCTTGCATCTTGTCTACAGTCGCTCTCTCACAGACGCGCCGTCGCCTCTCTCTGTCTGTTTTACAAATACTTTCATGGCAATTGCTCCGAGGAGCTGCATTCGCTGGTTCCCAGACTTCATGAATTCAAGCGACCTACGAAGCTGGCATCCCGTTCTCACCCTTTCACTGTAGAAACTATTAAATGTAACCGTCTCTTCTACTCCAATAGTTTCATATCTCGCACCTCTCGCCTGCGGAACTCCCTTCCCTATTCCTGTTTCCCTGAGAGCTATAATCTCCGACTATTCAAATGTAATGTCAATCGACATATCCAGTTGCCTTGATCTATCCACTATCCTTCTCCTCATCCTTTCCTCTATCACTCCTATCTGATCTTGCTCCAAATTTTTTGTAACCCCTTGCGTCCTAGTGGCTTCGCGCCTTGCTTGGGGTGAAACGCTTAAAAAAAAAATTAATAAAATGTTATAAAATCACTACAAATATAGTCATTTTGTTTCAACAGTTCTGGTGTCGTCTCAAGTGATGGTGTTGAATGTAGAATAAAGAGTTTCATATATATATATATATATATATATATATATAGTTGGAGTGATGTGAGTTTGTGACCCTGGGTTTTACGCTCTCTGCGATCGTCAGATAACCTGATTAATTTTAAAATTTTGTATTTATTTATGGTTGCGTATATTGGTATTTTGTGGTGATGGGCGGAAAAATTGTCGTCAGAACGACACTCATACTTACGCAGACATAAAAACACACACGTTCATGCATTGCATATATATATATATATATATATATATATATATATATATATATATATATATATATATATGAATGATATTGACGGTCAAGTCAGGTTTATTTATCTGAATGAATAGGCTGTACTTTAAGAAACTTGCATAAACACGTATTGACATTTATACCAGAAAACAATGAGACCCACCTGCATACAGTTAGTTACGAATTAATTTTCTGGGTCTTTTCTCCCGTCAAACCCACGCAATTATGAAGTTGCCATTTTAGTTCTTGATCGTGTCCATAAAAAGATTTCTTTTCAGTTTTACCAGCCCGGATTTCCAGGCAACCAATAATTCGTACCATCACAGCAAACATTAATCCCGTATAGACGCGGATACACATTAAGTACAACAGTATATTGCTACACTATTAGACAAATCCAAAGTGTGGTAATATTTTTCAACATTGCACCTCAATCAGGGTGGGGGGAAGCCTCTAAGAGAAAACGGGTTTACTGGGAGTGAAAGAAAAATGAGGGTGAAATATAAAAACACAACATTTAAGAAGGTAGAAGATGAAGATTGACATTTTATTTAATGGTTTTTAAGATTATAGTTGACAAGAAAGCAAGAAGCCTGAAGAGACATCCATGAGGGAAGAATGTGAGTGGTGAAACTATGCGCAACAATATAGGATTATATGGAGCAGTTCATCAGTAAAATTAGGAGACCTAACTGCCAATCTAGTACTCGGCTGAAGTTCGTGAAGTCGAGGTACGATTGAGGAAGGCTCATCAGAACAGAAAAAAAATTTTATATATATATATATATATATATATATATATATATACACATACACATATACCACCTTATATATATATATATATATATATATATATATATATATATATATATATATATATAGCCTCTGTCTCTATATTATCGAACACATCCCAGTGTTTTTGAGACCTATAATAATATATATTCTGAAACCGATATTTTTCACTTTGATTTCAAGGCAATAGCGATTTTATTGAATAAATTTACTATTTAGTATTTCATGATATTATGTGTAATTTTGTTAAATATATCTGCTAAAATGAGATGCCAGTATTTTTTCATTTTTGCGTAATTTAGATAACAATTTATCCATCGCACCCTGTATATATATATATATATGTGATATATGTGATAAAAATAGAGTCTTAAGGTATGCTATAGTTATGGGTTAAAGTGCTCAATATCAGAGTGAGAATGTATGCAAATATGAAAGCGGACATTGAGATCAAAGTCCAATACAGTGTGTTCCATGCTTAAAAACAATCTTCAGGCAACACACGCGCACACACACACAAACAAAAAACACACGAAAAATATATATATATATATATATATATATATATATATATATATATATCATCATCATATATATATATATATATATATATGATGAATAGAGAATTCTTAAAAATCAAGTCAGGTAATAAATTTATTTCATGGAACTCGCGTCCATCTCTTCAGTCCAGATTTACATTAAGAAATGGAGTTCAATTTATTCAGACACAAAGGAAAGGAGAAAAAAGAGAGAGAAGAGAAAAAGGAAATAGTTTTAACGTTAAAAGGCCGAATTTTTTTTTGAGGTGGGTGAGAAAGAGAGATAGATATGTGAAGGGAAACGGAAAAGAGAGACCGAGAGAGGGCAAAGAAAGGCAAGAGTGAATTATCATAGTAGATAGGATGTCCCAGGAAAAAACTTTTTCCGGGATTTCACAAGTTAAAAAACTCTGTGGGGAAGGGCGTGATCATATTCAAAATAGTTACACTGAAATTGTCTAGTCATTTTAAGCAGCGAAACAATCATCTTCGAATTATAACCGTCACAATTATAATTTATTATTAATAATAATCTGTATTTATTATTATATTGCTCTGTTCTTAAATATACTACAGGGACATGAAGACAAATGGATTTTTCGACTCAGAACACTTTATCCAGACGGACTTAACGTCAAATTTAACAACACATATAGAATAAATATATAATCCCATAAATCAAGTCCTACCCACATTTCTCACCCACACAAGACAGACATGCTTGCAGAGGTGCTGAAGTTTCACAGATATGCACACACACACACACACACACAAATATGTACACATGCACACATCACACACACTCCACAAAAAGTAAAAGATAACATACACTTAATACACACATCCCATTCCCAGAAACCAATAAACTGTCAAAAGGAGGGAATTCTGAGACTATGGAATCTCCCAACCTCTACTTTAAAAACAACTTGAAAGAGTTCGATTAGTTTAAAAAACAAATAAAAACTACAGATAATGTTCACTTTCTTCAGAGACAGTCATTTACTCGTGTAATTCACTTTAAGAAGCATGATTTTTTCTCCAGATCATGGCCATTAAAATAATAAAACGAAAAATATTAATATACAACCCAGTATGTCTGAAAATTTTATTTTTATACTTTTATTGTTCAGAACATATATATATATATATATAGATAGATAGATAGATAGATAGATAGATAGATAGGTAGCAAGTATTTTTAACATTGATTAAAACAACGCGACAAGTTCTGTTTCATTTTTTATTATAGTTTCACAATTTTTAGATATTGTGTTTAGTATTGTCCTTGAAGTTCTAGATAAACTGTCCTAAGTTCATATGTTATTATTTTGCTCAGGTAATTTCGACTTTCGCAGTCATTATCAAGAACCAATGTGCTGTCTGAGTCGTAGTTAGAATTCCTTTGTCTCCACCCTGGTATTAATTGCGACGCTGGACTTTTAAAATGGTCAAGCATGACGTCATGTTTAACGGCAATTGAGAACGAGGCCTCACAAAAAGAATGTGTTTTTAATATTTTATTTTAATATTTTATTTAATTTATTTATTCTTTTTTTTATAATACTAATATGTGCGTATATTAATTATATCATATATTATATTTATATTATAAAAATATAGCTGAATAAAATAATTATTTACCCATTAAAATAAAATAAAACATTACTGAGTACTTAAAATTATAAAAAAAAAGGCATTCACGTTATATTCTTCAATTAATTTTTATAGATAAAGCCCCCGTAGAAAAATATTAGATAAACATACATCTGTCATTAAGCTGCCAACATGTCAACATCATAAATAAACAACAGCCGCCGTGTTGAACAAATACATTCCTGTGATATTTTGAAGTTAAAGTAAGTATTCAAACTCTCTTTGGTTCACAGCAATCTCAGCAACTGTCACCAGTGGGAGGTGGATGTAATAGGCAGAGAGGATGATGATCCCGATGTTCGGATGCAAGCGGGTGTGGACGACTTTAGGTCTGAAACTAGTGACGTCATCTTCACTTTTGATGATGTCACAACTTGTGCATAATTTTTAGCCTAAATTTTATATTTGTATTTATTTCTATAAGAGACGTCTTATTGGAATTTTATTTAGAAAACAATGGGTTATAAACAAGTAAAAAAATATATATTTTTCAGCTTTATTTTATTTAGAAAAGAATGGGTAATAAACACGTGATATATATATATATATATATATATATATATATATATATATAGATAGATAGATAGATAGATATTTTCAGTATTATTTTATTTAGAAAAGAATGAGTTATAAACACGTAAAAATATTTATTTTTCAATTTATTTTATTTAGAAAAGTATGGGTTTTAAACACGTAAAAAAAATTTTTTTTCAGATTTATTTGCAATTTTGCTGACATCAGTATATTTGCCAAATTCGATTTTTTTTTTCAAATACTGTTCGTATGATTTTATTGCAAATAAATTTGGCCTTTTTTTTAATGGCAGATTATTTTTAGTAAACTATCTGTAGTTTGCAATGAATAATTCAATCATAAAATGAGGCATATGAACTGCAAAGTTGTGTACGAGCAAAAAAAAAAAAAAAATTCCCCGCTCTGCCTAAGATGGGGTTAACTCTTGGGAAATGTGCTAGTAGTCTTTCAAATGTTAATTTTCTTTAATTTTTATTCTGTTATCTGCAACCACATTTCAGTCTAGTGGGTATTCCTTTTTTGCATACCATTATAAAAACTGATTCTAAGGTATGGAAGGAATGGTTTTCTGGAAACACCATGTTGTTTTATAATTTCTATCTTTTACTAAATTTAGTTTTGGTTGTTAACATTTGTGTACAAGGTCGAAAACAATATTTTTGCAGAGTTCTCGGTTTACGACAGTTCCTAATCTATCATGCTTGTGTGTGTATTCTTTTTACGCTAGCATACTTTCTTTCGCTCCTGATTGGTCTTACAGGTTCATCAATGGGAGTCTGCGGTTCTTAAAAGCTTATTGCGACAGTTGGAGGTTGATGAATGCCGCCGGGCTGGAATGGTCACTTATTGGGGCTCATTTAATTTAGTCCATTCCTGATTTAATTGGTGTGGGAGTTCCAGCAAAAGACAAATAAATTCGCCTCGGGGCCGGACACCAGCGCGTCGGCCAATTTGACACAAATTGGTGTTGACATTTCCAACATTCAGTTCAAAAGTCACAAACAGGTTTCAGAATCTGGAGCGGTCAGGTTCAAACATAATGGTGGTCTACAAGAAATTTCTACACTGACGAAGACGCATATATACACACACTACGCGAGAGGAATAGACAAAGAAAATGTTAAGAAAAATTGGATTGTTAAATCCCGGAATTCTCAGGTCTTTTGTGACTAAATCTAATTAATACTTTCTAGCAAAGAGGAATATATTACGAGAGAGTATCCAAAAGATAGGGAATTTATCTACTGCAGAGAAATCGGAGTTAGTTACTGGATGTGCCGCTAGATGGCATCAACCTGCCTCTTGGTGTGTTAGCATGAAGAGTAGTGTCATGTTACATGGATTGAATAAGTCTTTTCTTTTCTTTCTGCGGAAATAAACAAAATTTAAACGTTTTTTTTTTTTTAAATTAAAAACATGGATCTGGTCAAGATTAGCGAACCCAACATTTCCATGTCAAGAACAGCGAACCCAGTTATCCCCGTGTCAAGATTAGCGAATTCAATCATCCGCATGTAAAGAATAGCGTACCCTTGACAAAATATTTCTATTTATTAAAAGTAATGTTAAATATATGAATGAATAAATATCGTTTCTCGTGATTTTCTTGTTTGAATTACTATCAAGCATGTTTACATTCGCTCCATGTTTGTTATGGTCAACTGACGAACAGGTGGTATATATATATATATATATATATATATATATATATATATATATATATATATATATATAAATTAATTGACTTAAAATATGTTTATTTTCGCTACACAGTTCTAACCATGTTTCAAAACTGGAAGCTAAAAGCCCCGAATTTAATTTTGTAATTAAATTAAAGACATTAGTTCCATTTCATCCTCCAAACGAATTTTGGAGTAATGCTCTATAAATTTACATTGAGAACTATTTTGTAAAAATAAATATATCTATAAGAACACCGGATTATATATCTCACTGTTCTTTCTTTTTACTTATATATATATATATATATATATATATATATATATATATATATTGATTGGCACATATATATTAATTAGCTCAAATCATTGGTAAGTGTTTACTAGCTCGATTCTCACCATTTGCCTAAATGTTATAACCCTGTGATAGAACAAAATCAACTCCTATTGATTCTTGTTGGTTATTAAATGATACACTTTTATGTATATCAAATGATGTAGTTTATATGTGAATAATACACATTGTCAATTAATCTGTAGTTTTTACTATATTACTTTCTATAGGATTTCGCTTTTCTTACTACGAGACAATATGTGGGAAGATTTTAATTCATGATTTAGTTAAAAAATACCAAAAATGTAAAATACTCAGTTATAATTACATTATTGGAAGCAATTCGAGAAGATATTTTATTACAATGAAGATATAAATTCGAAAGAACATCAACGTCTCATCGATGAAGGAATATCCGAAATATATGAAAGATCGTACCATTTCTGAAGCTCTTATAGAGAAAACAATGATAAAAACAATTTGTAATATGAGCTCTGGCAAAAAAATGGTACTGAGATATTAGATTTAAAAGTCTTCATAATACTTCGTCTAAAAATAAATATTGTTTCTCATGTTATTTTTGTTAGAATTACTATCAGTCATATTTACATTCACCTCATGTTAATTATGATTAACTGACGAACATCTTGTATATATATATATATATATCTTATATATATATATATATATATATATATATATATATATATATATATATATATTCGGTTGATAGATGTGAGTTTGTGACCTGGGTTTCACGCTTTCTGTTTGTCTGACGATCGCTAAAGTGTGAAACCCAGGGTCACAAACTCACATCTATCCAACCAAATATGTTAGCTCTATCTCTGATATTGAGCGCTTTTGTACCATGCATATAATATATAAATAATTATACACACTTATATTTATTTATATTTATATACCCTTTCACATATATATATATATATATATATATATATATATATATATATATATATATGAAAGGCAGGATGTATTGCGCGCGCGCGTGTGTGTGTGTGTGTAACGAATGCACGGCCGCAATTTTCGACGGATTTGCACCAAAATTTACATGCACATGCTCCAAGTTAGCGGGAAGGCCAAGATCGACTTTGCATTTCTCAACTCTCATCGATAGTGGAAATAATCGATTTTTTCATGCTTCTACGGCAGTTTTCATGTAGTTTGCGGCCATTTTCTACTGACCAGAGTGAGAGCCTATAGCTGTCTGCCACGAATAGGCAGGAAGATTCTATTGAACAGCGTGAGAGCCAACAGCTGACTGACACGAATGTTAACTAGCATGCTAGCATGCAAAAAAAAAAAATCGATAGCTGCATTCGTCACAAGTGGGAAAAATTTAAATCTGCATGGCACTTTACTCTAATTGGCTCATTCGCTTGCTTAAACTCAACGTTGATTTGAATTCCGCAGAACTGGGTTGAGTGTGAAAAAGTATTTGCTGTTAACAATTTTTTTTCATTCAGTTTTTCCAGTTACGAGTCCTTTTTTTAAAGCTGATCGTTTTGTGTTCATTTTGTTTAGTTCTTTTTTCGTAACAGATTTAATGTTTAGTATAGAGCTTAGAAAAAATTCGCACTGTGAGATAGGCAAGAAGTAAGGCATGTGGCAACATCAGCACGACAAAGAACACTCCTTTAAAGGCAAGGTAGGGCAAAAATATTTAAGTGATAACGACTGTTGTATGTGTTGTACGATTTTTGAATCAAGCACGGGCGACGCCGGGTCATGCTGCTCGTCAATCATGTTTTCATTCGCCTCATGTTACTTATGATCAACTGACGAACATCTTGTTATATATATATATATATATATATATATATATATATATATATATATATTAATTAGCACCAATCATTAGTTAGTGTTTACTAGCTCGATTTTCACTAGTTGCTTACATGTTATAACCCTTTGCTAGAACAAGATCATCTCTTCTTGATTCGTGTTGGTTATTAAATGATATGCTTTCATGTATGTCAATTGATGTAGTTTATATGTGAATACACATTGTCAATTAATCTGTAGCTTTTACTATATTACTTTCTATAGGGTTTCAATTTTCCTACTACGAGACAATATGTGAGATTTTAATTCATGATTTAGTTAAAAAATATACTAAAACTGTAAAATACTCAGTAATAAACACATTGTTGGAAGTAATTCAAGGAGATATAAAAAAGTGTAATTATTTCATACAATCAAAATATAAATTCGAAAAGAACATCAATGCCCTTGTGATGAAAGGATATATCCCAAATATATGAAAGATCAAACCATTTCTCAAGAGATTGTTTCAACCTTTTATATTTTGAAATATCGAACCTAGACATTTGCAGCGAACCCAATTATTCTCATGTAAAGAATAGCGTACCCTTGACAAAGTATGTTCTATATATTAAAAGCAATGTTGGAAATATAAATGAACAATTAAAATAACATATTATTCACTTTCCATGAAAAAATGTTTAAAAACATACTTAGTTATGTAAAGGATAATGTATGGTGATTGCATTACAGAATTTCACTTTTGATTTGGCAAAAAATGAGACTTTTCTTATTGCTACATTACGTTTATACCGTGAACAGTCTTTCATTTGGTACTTCCACACATAACCTTCCAGAGATGCACTGCACCAATTCATAAAGTATTACATGATACACATTTCAATTCCCATCGAATCAGCGATTTGTTCTTCATCCAATCAATCATTGATAAGATATCCTCCCCAAGTAATGGCTTCAAAAAATCCGTGAACGTAGATCTATTTATCTTGCGGGTTGATGGATATCAAAATTAATAAATTGAAACCAGTATATGAAAACAGCTATTGAACTTTAACCTGTACCAAAATTTTCATATCTGGAACAGCGAACGCAGTTATTCTCATGTAAAAAGTAACAAACCCAGACATCTTCTTGTAAATGATAGCAAAATCTGCCGTGAGTGGGTTCACTAATCTTGACAAGATCCGAAAATATGACACTTTTTGAAAAATGCCGTTCGAAAATCCAGGGGTGAGTGTGAACCAGACGATAGTCAAACACATCTAATCTTATTGATGGAACTGGAACAATCTACCCAGGTGAACGAAATAAAAGGTTCGATTCGAAATTCCAGTCACCTGAAGAAGGCCAGAGCGTACAACAGCCGAAACGTTGTGAATATGGCAATGAATATGAGGATAGCAGTCCGAGTAATGCAAATAATGTATATAATCATAATACCTCATCTCAGAGATCCACTGACCTGAAGAAGGCCGGAGCGTACAACGGTCGAAACGTTGTGAATATGGCAATGAATATGAGGATAACAGTCGGAATGATGTAACTAATGTAAATAATCATAATACCTCATCTCAGAGATATAGACAGGTCTCTATGTATATGTCTTTAAAAATATTAGGTCGTTCGAAAAATAATGTTTGATTTTAAAATCAACTTACTCCAGAATTAATGTATTTAAAGAATGTTTAAATCAGTTAAAATAAGAACTCTGAGCCTCGATACATTTCTGCCATTGAATTAAAGGTTTGTTTATGACTTTACGATAAAACTCTTTACGATACAAGGGCTGGATATCAAGAAAATTTTTAATGTATTTTTGCATCTTCTTTGGAACAGAATGTCTTTTAGCTTAAAGAATTGTCAAGATGCTTGATAAGAAAGTGTTAGTGAGTGGACGAGAGAGGCAGAAGAACATGGTGGGTGTGGCAAAGTTTTGTATCCCAGCTCGGTGAATTTATGCAGTGTCATCCTGGCAATCATGTGTCCGAACATTGGAATTTGTCGACTAACAAGTGCCAACCGTATTTTGTTTAACTAATCATCCAGTTTCTGATAGTAATCTTCAACAGTGATGCTTTGGATAGATTCTAGAAATCTGTTGTGGATAACACTAATGGCAGACCCTGAAACATGCAGCATAATATTCTGTCAGCGCAATTTCAGTTTTTGGAAAGTCTCTGGGTCTTTTGTCATGATCGAAACGTTGAACCGAACGTTTATGATTGTCACAAAGGAAATATTTCTCGTCACAATTCCCTACCTGATCAAGAAATGAATCAATTGAATTTCGCAGATGGAGCATCGAACACACTTCAAAACTTCGAATTCTTGTGGAGCATTGTCATGAAGCAGAATTGTCCCTCGTCGATTATCCAGTGACGGTCGCATTTTGCTTAACTGAATGTGCATTTGTCGCAGTTGTTAGCAATAAACTTCGGTAGTTATCCTCTGGTTTGATTCCAGACACTCACCATAATCAATATATCCCAAATTGGTGAGCTTCTTCAGTGTTATCCTAGCGACATATGGACGAGCAATGTCATGAAGTAGAAGTGGATTTCGTCGAGTAACCAGTGCCGGTCGCATTTTGCTTAACTTAATGTGCATTTCACCTAGTTGCTAGGAATAAATTTCGGTAGTTTGGCTCTGGTTTGATTCCAGACACTCTCCATAATCTTCTGTTGGTACGATTTCTGTCTTGGAAAGTTTTTGGTTCATTCGTCATGATCAAGCCATTGAGCCGATCTTTTACGATTGTTTTAAAGGATCCATTTCTCATCACAAGTCACTATCCGATCAAGAAATGCATCATTCGAATTTCGTAGATGCAGCATCGAGCACAATTCAAAACTTCGAACTTTTTGACTTTGAATGAGTTCATGTTTCTTCACCTTACCAATTTTCTAAAGGCTTAGATGCCAAAACTTCTTTGAATGAAGTTTGTGCATCTCTGTTGCAATAGAAGGATTTTCGTTTTTAAAAAATCCCCAAGAATCTGGAAAAAGTTGTAATCAGTGGTTGAGAAACCAGAGGAATATGGCGGATGTGGCAGAGTGTTGTATCCTTAGTCGGCAAGTCTTTTACAATCTGGCATCACGTGCCCGATTATTGTCATGAAGCAGAATTGTCGCTTGTCGATTATCCAGTGCCGGTCGAATTTTGCTTAACTGAATGTGCATTTGTCGCAGTTGTTAGCAGTAAACTTTGGTAGTTATACTCTGGTTTGATTCCAGACACTCAGATAATCAATATATACCAAATTGGTGAGCTTCTTCAGTGTTATCCTAGAGACATATGGCCGAGCAATCTCATGAAGCAGAATTGGCCCTCATCGATTATCCAGTGCCGGTCGCATTTTGCTTCACTGCGTATGCATTTGTCGTAGTTGCTATCAGTTAACTTTGGTAGTTATGCACTGTTTAGATTCCAGACACTCACCATAACCAATATTTCCAAAATTGGTGATTTCTTCAGTATCATCCTAGCGAGATATGGCTGAGCAATATCATAAAGCAGAATTGGCCATCTTCGATTTTCTAGTGCCGGTCGCATTTTGCTTAACTGAATGTGCATTCCTTGCAGTTGCTAGCAGTTAACTGTGGTACTTATGCTCTGGTTAGGATCCAGACAGTAACCATAGTTTTCTGTTGGCATGATTTCTGTTTTTGGAAGTGATTGGTTCCTTCGTCATTATAAATTCATTGAGCCTATTGTCATAAAGGAAACATTTTTCGTCAAAATTCCTTAACAAATGAATCATCTGAATTTCACAGAGTTGGTGCAATTTTCACGAGAAGTCCTATTACACTCGCCGTGCTCCTCTGACATGCGGCTCCAGGTTAGCACTTATTTCAATCATTTTAAATTTCTTTGGTGGACTTTTACATTAAAAACCGGGCGTTCCATTATCACTGAGCGGACCTTGAATTTTGGCCTATCGCGATAAACGGATGTTCTCTCGGGAAGGCCCCGTGACTTGAGTGCCTGTTCGGGCATGCTCAACCCAGACACCAAGTGGAAATCGTACATACGATCCTTCGTTAAAGGTGCCTGAAAAATACTCGCTTCCTTGCACGGCTCTGCTAAGTACGTGACTCCTGCTATCCTCTACCGTCGCAATCAGATCAGGCCCAAAATGGGGTTCTGTTGCCATATATTGGCCGGGGCTGCCAAGTCTTCCCTTCCCAGCCACGATAAGGTCCTAAAGCGTCTGCATGTCCTTGTGGCAGATTAATTATTTTCAACGCTACAACCCCTTTCTCACTGACGAGACATGGCTGCTCTATCGCTATTTCCATGGAAAGTGTTCAGACGAACTACATTACTTAGTTCCATCAGTTCTAACCCTCAAATCCGCCATGCCACGCCCGTTTTAAAGAACCACCCTCATTCCCTCCATGATTCCATTAGTGATTCCACATGAGGAGATTCTTTCCACGAACCACTGCTTTGTGGTACCGACTCCCAAGAGGATGCTTCCTCAATCATTACAATCTTAACCTTTTCAGATCTAAGGTTAACTGACATCTTCCTCAGATATCCCCATAAACTGTGCATTTTACTCTGTAACCCTCTACCTCGAGTGACTCTTGTGCTGTGTACAGAGTGAACACTATTGTTAAAAAAGAAACTGCCACATTTTTTGGCAATTTCCCTTTGATTAAGACACACCAGAATACGGATATCTATAAAATGAATAATGAATTTGGCATCGTTAGGTGATAAAAGGAATTAAGTAGATTTCTAGACGCCCAGATAATTTAAATTGTATTACAGTGTAACCCGGATATAAGAGACCCGGATATAAGAGAAACCCGGATATAAGAGAGATTTTCTCTGGTCCCAAATTAGAGCTTGTGTTAATGTATATAAAATAGACCAAACCTGGATATAAGAGAAACCCGGATATAAGAGACTTCGTCTCCGGTCCCGACAACTCTTATATCCGGGTTACACTGTATTAAGGGAATTGATGCAGTTGTACAAATAGGCACTGAGACCAGAAATTATCAATTTCTTAAAATTTAGACAATAAAAACAACAAATTTTGAAATTTTTGATCTGGAACTATTTTCATATCTTACTATTGTATAAACAGTCCAGATTACGAATTCCGGAATAAATAAATAAAAACTATTTATTGTTTTAAAATTTTAAGAAACCACTTCGTATGAACATATTTATTTTAGCGTCTAGATCAATTTCCAATGAATGTATATAGTAAACAAGACCCCCCCCCATTTATTAACATTTATCAAATTCAATAAAGTAATATTTTTTACATATTTGTGATCTAATTTCCTTAATCCAGAGGACTTTTTTTCAACCTGTGTTCTCTAGGGGTTCCGCAAGAAATAGTGATTTTCCAGGCGTAGCTCAGATGTGGCACAAGGTCGAAAGTATGGGGCACCCAGTGAGGATCGAACTCACTACTCAGTCGTAATTGCTAACCATTTCACCACGCTGAGGTGCCCAAGAAATAGTGATATATAGGCTAATTCATTTCTGAGAAATTTTTATTTTATTTTATATTCGTTATTTGTTCGGCATATTGTTGCAAAACCATTGGTTATTATAATAAAGGCTTTAACCTCTTATATTATTAAAAATTACAATAATCATAGAGAATATATTTAGCGATGTCGATACGGTATCAGTATAAAACTGCCTTCACTAGTTCAGGGACAGGAATTGTACGGGGTGGGTTCGTATATCATTGAGTGACTCACTCGATTACAGGAGGCATACATGGGGTCCGTTTATTATAATGAACTACGACAAAAAATATAAATGACAAAGATATTAATAATTTTATATAATATTTTTTATTTAGGGGTTTTCTGAGACATGAAAACTATTTCAAGTGTGGCACAAGGGTAAAAATTGTTGTGGAACGTTTATCTGGAGGGGAAAAATGATTATTTTTGGTCGCACTGCCTATTTATATCTCCACCAGTTCTCTAAATGGGAAGAATTTAAACTCTCTGGAAGCATGTAAAACCACTTACCATAATTCCCCATGTATAATACGCATATTTTTCTAAAATGTAATAAGCAAAATTAAGGATGCATATTATGCAGAGCTACAAAAAATCTTCAAATAATTGCTGTTTCATAGGTCGATTTCAGTTGCTAATTGACTACTCACCACAAACATACGACAATTTGACACTAACATTCGGCGATTGCGACCCCATAAGGATGTCAAATACAATCATATGTACCTGACAATGCTTACAAATGTAAAATAAAATAAAAATTATTATAAAATTAAATTAGAATAATATTATTCTATGTTTAAAACCATTTTTAAATAAGAATAGGAAACGCTGGCTGTAATGAAATTGGAGAGGTACAATTTATAGGGTTTGATTACTAAACAAGGGGTGCGTATTATGCGTGAGGAGAAGCATTTTCCTACACTTTCAGCACAATTTTAGGTGTGCGTATTATGGATGAAGGCGTATTATAAATGAAGAATTATGTTAAATCAGTTCATTGCCTAGAAAGATAGCAAGTTTCTTTTTTTTGCGGGGGCGAGGTGTTACCATGAAGCACAATTGTGGTTGAATTAATCTCCGTAAAATATCTAAATATTGTCTTTGAAATTCACTTAAAAGAAAAAAACCTTTACGAATTTTACTTCTGTCTCAATAATACCATCGTTTTTATCTCAAATATCAAAGATGTTTTAAGAACAACTCCTAACCACTTATCTTATTTCTTTTAAACTCCACGGGTATGCAATGTCCGACACTTTTAAGATAAATATACTATGCGACTTGATGAAGAGATAAGTTGACAATAAACTTAATTTGACAAAAGACTCAGTTATTAAACTGACGACTTGATCTGACAGTACTGACCGTAACAATGGACACAGGCTAGAGTTACTTTTAACGGTGTTTAGTATGTTCATCATAAAACGTTGGCTACGAGTTATTGTTATGGTTAATGAGACACCTGTAAGTCGAGATATTTATCTCAAAAATTGAAGTAATCTTTCATTCTTTGTTCTTTAAATTGTCAAATTAAAAAAAACTACCTTTCTTCTTCTTCTTCTTCTTCTTCTTCTTCTTCTTCTTCTTCTTCTTCTTCTTCTTCTCCTGCTTTATTTCATTCTTCTTTTTCCTTTTTCTTTTTGTTCTCCTTCTTCTCTTTCTTGTTTGCGTCTTTTCCTCCTTCTTTCTTTCTTCTCCTTTTCTTTCCCCTTCTCATCCTTTTTTCCCCTCCTCAATGTTCTCCTTATTTTCATTTTTTTCTCCTTTTCCTTCCCCGACTCCTTCTCCCCCTTAATCTTATTTTCCGCCTTCTTCATGTCCTCCTCATCCTTTCTCCTTCTTACAATCCTCTCAATTCTACTCATCTTGCTCTGTCTTCTCCTCCTAGTTCTTCTTTATCTTTTTCTTTTCCTCCTACTCCTTCTTATCCTTTTTGTTTTTTTTTTTCTTCTTGCGACATAAGAGTCAGCGAGGTTTGTCCGGCTGAACATTCTTACCGATTACAGAATTCGATCCTCACTGGGTGCGTCAAAAACCAATCAAGGCCTGACTTTTCGTAAATTCAATCTTCATCTTTTTATTCACCTACTCTTTCCTCTTCTCCTTCTTCTTCCTCTTCTTTATCTTTTCAAACTTCTCCATTTTCTTCCCTTCTTCATTTTCTTGCGTTTCCTCATCAACTTCATCTTCTTTGTCATCTTATCCATGAAATCATTTTAATCTCCATCATAATCTTCTTAATCCCCATCATAATCTTCTTCTTAATCTTCCTTTTACATTGTTCCTTTTGAATCGGCAATATATATTTGAATGTTTACCTCTTAATTAAAATAATTTAAAAAAAAAAAAAAACGCACAGTAATAATAATAACCTCCTAGCTAGAATATGTATTAGAGAACAATAAAACACTTAAAATAATCTGGAACTTTGAGGTCCACCCAATTTAGGCCATGAGACCAGATCTCGTTGTCGTAAACAAGGGGAATAAGATTTATTCGAGAGTAGACTTCGTTATTCCAGCCAACGGTAGAGTACAATTTAAAAGGAAAATTCTGGGTAAATATCCGCTCCTCGTATGAAAACTAAATAAATTAGGAAGCAGGAAAGTGACAGTTGTACTTATCATTCATGGAGTATCCGCACTGGGTGCCCCATACTTGTAGCTTTGTATTAAACTACTTTAATTATAGTAAACGTGTGCATGGTGTCAATAGAGATAATATACGGAATGATCGAAAATTGACTTTCTATTTTATGTATGATGGACTCTCCTGTCTAACTGTAATTTTTACAAAACGGGAGAGTCCATCATATATAAAATAGGGAGTTACTTTTTTCAAACATTCTGTATATAATGGCTGTCGAGACGTGAAACGCGGATGCCCGGTATTTACATTGACTCACACTGAGTCATGTTGTGGCACAAGGTCAGTTTTTTTAACGTGTGGATCCGAGTGTCTCCACACGGGCCGCTGGTACAAGCTGGTGATAACTTGTCAAAGCTGGCCATAGCATGTTTAAGCTAATCATAGCTGGCCATACCACTGCTACGGAACAAGTCCGAGGATCCTGTTCCCGCAACGGGGTAGGGTGGGGGAGAACACAAAGGAACCGATATTAAGACCGCACTCCGACTGAAAAACAATCTTCTCCTTCTCTGCCCCTTTCCAGAAGAGGATGTCCATCGCTGACAGATCTTTGGTTCTCGTATGAACGGCAAGCAGTGTCAAACTAAGTTGTTTTGCACAGGACCTAGCCTCTTTTTGTAAATTCTGTCCAGCTTGCTCGTGGGTTTTTCATGTGATGATTGTTGTGTCCCGAGCGATTTCTGTCCAAACAGCAGTGAAAAAAAAAAAACTTGAAAATGAAACCGTACGTGAATCATGTGGGTCATCTTGTTACTCCAGTTCAGAAAGTTAGAAGATAGGGAGGGCGAAGATGATCATGAATAAGTTGAAAAATGATCCTGAAATATATATATATATATATATATATATATATATATATATATATATATATATATACACACACACACACACACACACACACACACACACACACACATATATATATATATATATATATATATATATATATATATATATATATATACATACATATGGGTAAGATAAAAAAACATACTTGCCTGCATATACTTGCAGGTACATATATATTTTATATATTTATCCTAAACTTTTACACACACACACACATATATATATATATATATGTGTGTGTGTGTGTGTAAAAGTTTAGGATAAGTATATCTGTGAAAAAAAATATGAATAAACACAAAAAACTAAACTTATCTTAGCGAACTCGTTACATCCCCAGTGGGACTTTATCAAAGGCAAATGTCTTATCAAGATATTACCAAAGCATTTGCTCTGATATACTCCCACAGAGGACGAAACGCGTCGGCAAAGACAAGTTTTCCTTTTGTCTCTATTCACACACACACACACACACACACACAAAAAAATTATACATTATATATATCTCATATATATATATATATATATATATATATATATATATATATATATATATATAGAGAGAGAGAGTGGCAGAGGGAGAGGGAGAGAGATATGTATTTTTTTTTTGTGTGTGTGTGTGTGTGTGTGTGTGTTATTTTTATATATATATATATATATATATATATATATAGCATATATATTTTTGAAAAATAAAATAAAAGGGATGCGATGTATAAATTGTCGTCTAAATTAAGCAAAAAAAAAATTGAAAATAACAGTGACATATATTTACCAAAATGGCACAAAAAATATTTCGAATGCTAAAGAGTAAAATTATTCAATATAATTGCCATTGGCTGCAACCGTGTCCTGAATGTTGCCATAATCTTTGCCATCAGTTCATTTTTCGTGTTGCAAAGAGTTTTGTTGTTCAATGGGCTGCACTCTGACATCCATGACTGGCTTCTCCTGCTCATGAGGCATGGCGTCTTGTTGCCAGACACACGGTCTTCCAGCAGCGACTCTCTTGCTCCAGGGTAGCACTACCTCATCATGGCACGATGTAGGCCTCTGTGTTGAGTCTGAGACTCTAACCAACAAATTCACGAGTTCTTTTCGTGTCAGAACGATCCGAGTAAATTTTCCTATCTACCGTACTTTCGTATTACCTATTAAACTCATCCAACTCTTTCCGAATTCTCTGCACTGTCTTCAGAATGATACCCCAATATTCTGAAATGTTTGTACTGGAACTTCTGGGACGAATGACTAGCATTACAGCCTGCTGTTATCATATTTCTGGCGGAGTGAATTGCGCCATTTTTTTATCACAGAGGGTGCCCAACTGACCCTACTATACTGTACAGTCGACGAAATAAAATAAAAAACAAAAAAAACGCGCATGCGCAAAATTAAAATATAAAATGGCGACAAATTAACCATTGCATCTTGCATGCACACACACGCGCACACACACACACACATTAGAAAGATTTTAGTGTGCCATGAAAATAAGTGGATCCTGCGTTGAAAAACGCACTATGCAGACGGGTTTAATCACAAATTTAGCAATATAGATAGTATTAATAAATCAGGACATGCCCACATTCCTCACCCACAGACGTGCTTGCAGAAGTGTTGAGGCCTCACACTTATACACACACCCACACGAATATAAACATGAATCCATGCAGCTCTTATCTTAAATAACAACTTAAAAGAAACTGTTTGAACAACACAAGGACTGGCCAAAATTCATGTTAAAAAAAAATAAAACAAAAACAGATGAAAACTACATCAAGACATTAATTTCTGTAGTTCACTGTTAATAACAAGCAGAATTTTTTTTTCTCCTGATGATAGCCATATTGGCCGAAACTAGTCGAGGAATCTAACTGAAATAGTAAAAACGAAAGAATATTAATAAATGATAAATTTGTTCACTTAGATTTTGAATGCCTCTATCTACTTTTGTTGTATCACATCCACTCGTCAGGAGACTTATTGGGGGAACTGGATTTATATTCACATATCTATTTTCATTAAATGACGTTATTTTACCCCATAAACTTATTTGATTTTCTTCAGTTGCATGTACTATAGATTTTTCTGTAATCAGAAGTCAGATATTAATGCGACTTGTGAGGCAAATTGTGACAGAGGACAGGTTTTAGGATAATCCATTTACCGGCTAAGACAGGCAACACAAAGTCATATACTATGGTGGATCATCCAAAAAAGAAAAAAAAAGCCACACTGTCTCGGTAACTGCCGCCGGCATTTTCTTGTGCACCGAACCTTAAGTATCTCAGTGTAATGTGGGAGATAATACTCGGGAGACTGATCTCCGGTCAACAGACATCAGGTATTACTTTAGGCCGCTTTGTTAGAAGTCGAGGGCCAACTAAATTGCAGGTGCATGAGGGAGGGAAAAGATACTGTCTATGCTCACCGCAAAGTTCATCTGAGTTGTTGACTTCAGAATGTCGAAAGTGAGAACAGGTGGTTTCTTTTCTTTCTTTTTCAATCCTAGATTATTGTCCTTGTCAGAGAAAGAAAAGAGAGGTATATAAAATGGATTTATTTGGCGTCAGAGAGGCGTGACCATTAACCAAAAGGTTTTTCTTTGGTTTCAACACACACACACACACACACACACACACACACACACACACACACACACACACACACATATATATATATATATATATATATATATATATATGGTTAATACGAATATTAATTTTTATATACATATATATATCTACATATATATATATATACATATATATATATATATATATATATATATATATATATATATATATATATATATATATATATATATATTATTATTAATAATACCAGTGCTATATGTGTGATACATTTTTCGATTAATACACACAAACATATATATATCTTATCTATAAAAAGAATGTTAAACATAAAATGTATTTATATATATATATATATATATATATATATATATATATATATAGATAGATAGATAGATAGATACCTAAGTTTGGACTGTGACTATATATATATATATATATATATATATATATATATATATATATATATATATATATGTACACCTTAGTTTGCGATGATGGATGTCTCGCCATTTAAATCATTAACCTTTGCATTAATTTTTGTGTGAATAATTCATGTATTTGTAAATTGATTGCACGTTTATCGTAATATATATATATATATATATGATTAACACCAGCACTTTATATGTGACACACACACACACACACACACATATATTGAGCACATTATCCCATAAATATAGTACACCTTAAGAGTATACTTCTTCATATATATACACACACACGCATATATATATATATATATATATATATATATATATATATGTGTGTGTGTCTGTGTGTCTTTGTATGTGTGTAGGTAGAGAAGAACATAAAATACGTGTGTCGCTTAATTAAAAAAGGATCATTATTTTGCAAAACGTTTTCCATTAGTGTCAGTGGACTCAATACGGTGATGCAGATTTCAATGTATACGACAGACAAGCTGCTTTTATTTAGTTTTTTATATCATTTCTCATATGATCTATTTTTTTTTCTTTTCAGATGATAAATTATATAAAAACTATCCGTATGTTCTTTTTGCCAAGCGCTTTTGGCAAGACAAGGATTAAATATTTCAACTGTTAAATAAGAAATAGTTTGTTGCAAGTATGTATTTATATAATGGTTTCATTTTTCAAAACACTGTTTTTGTCCATGTTCATATATATATGTATGTACAAATATAAAAGTAAACATTGAATTTAACACCCAGAGGCGACAGACTTTTTCATAATAAATGCAATCGTGAAACTATATATATATATATATATATATATATATATATATATATATAATTATTTATTTAAAATATGATTCCAACACGCTACATAAGAGTTCTCATGTTTCAAAACAAGAGCCGAATACTTCAATATAATTATTTGAATTAATTGATTAAAGTATAAAGCTCTGTTCCATCTTCAAGCGAAATTTTTTTTTTTTTTGAAAATTTCGCTTGAAGATGGAACAAAGCTTAGTACTTTAATTCAAGCTTTTAAAAGTTCAACGATAGCTTTTAAAAGTTCAACGATAATTCTTCTGTCCCCACTTAATTTAAAAACAGTTTGATGTACGTAGGTCCTTACTTCCGTACAAGCAATCATTTTTATTTAATAGATGATTTTCGCAATTAATTTCTATTATTCCCAAATTTATTTCCAAGTTATGAAAATTGTTATCTTACAAAAATGTCGCCGCAAAGGATCACGTAAATATCGACGAAAACAATCGCAGCTATATAAACTTGGGAATTCAAAATTTCAGGATTACGGGTTTTAATCCAGATCCCGCCCGGAATGTTTGTAATTTGTTCACGGAGTCGGTCTGATTCTAAAATGGTATTAGAAGTTGGGATACGGCCTCTAGAAGTAATATTCAAAAGACGCACAATTTTATTTTCAAAAGACTGTAATTCGAGAACAGTATTTTTTCATTTGAACATTGTTTTGATCATTAGAAACCAACATCGCGGAATCTGAAAACAATTACAGAAATGAAATCTTGGGAATCCAAAATTTCAGGATTGTGTGTCCAGATCAAGCCTGGAATGTTTTTGAAACCATCAATAATAATTATAAGAGTAAGAAGAACGGGGCAAAAACAATGCGAGACAAGATAACGTAATGCAAGGTAAAGCACAGCAGCTATAAAACCATAACAAAGTAAAAAAATCACTAAATAGAAATAGCGTTTGCACGCAAAAGGGATACAGTCAAGTGGTTATAGCATTCTGACTTCAACGCAAGAAAGAAAACTGTGAGGAAGACCGAAAATTGTCCATTTTTATTGTTTAAGAAGAAAACCCAGCATGCATCTGTAAGATTTGTCCATAAATTTGGGCAGGAGGGAATCTTAGCTGTCATCCCCCGAGAATGAAACCAACATATGCCCATAAAACAATCTCATTCCGTAATCCTCTATCTTGAGTGGCACTTGTGCCCTATAGATTGTGAACAATGTTATAAAAACTGTGGATTTGATATTAATGTAATAACAAACAGAGCAAGAGTAGGCTTATGGAAGCTTTATTCTACGAAGAATAATTGATACCAGCATAGTGACTATTTATAGTCCTCTACAGACGAAAGAGTTCTCCAAAGGAAGGTAATCATAAAACAAGGGAGATTACTCTCGATAACTTTATCGAAATTACATTGTTGGATTATTTCGTGGCAGCTATGGGATTTTTGTTAAAGTTCTTTTTGCTTTTTATTTTATTTTATTTTGTTAACTACTTAGCGAGTTAAAAGCATTTGTTTGTTATCTTTTCGACATCTTGAGATCCCTATCTGTCTGCAGCCTTTGTTATTTGACTTCTGGTATGAATAAAACCTGTTGAATGTCCGGTTTGGTGAAAAACTTTCTCAAACGGGATTTTCTTTTTTTTTCTGTTTGTAACAAGAAGTATTTACGATACTTAGCCTCATTTACGAGTGGCTACGGGTGTGTGGACACACACCGAAAACCTGACCAGTATCAGTGGACTGCTTTTTGAGCTTGTAAAACCACTTCCTCACGGGAGCGGGGAGGCAACCATTATACGATATTATCACAATGTACTGTTTAACCGCATCTAGAACAATACCAGCTTTGGGCACCCACATTATTAATATTGATCATTTCCATCAGAATGAAGCCTACCCATCATATGAGGTTTAGTTTTTAGCATTATGGCAAAAAGCAGCACGTTAAGAGGACCCGGTGAAGATGGGACTAATTAATCTTGAAATCCTGCTAGTTATTTAATCATTTTTTCAACATTTCACTCTGCGTGAATATTTTCCAAACAAATGAAAAAAAATAAGGAATAAGGAAAAATTTAAAAATTATATATATATATATACAGGGGTTGGACAAAATAATTGGAACACTTGTTAAATTCAAAGAAAATTTATTTAATATGGAGTTGGTCCTCCTTTAGCCTCACAGACAGCTTTAATACGTCTAGGAATGGGATCATACAGCTTCCTGACTTCATCCAGAGGAATTTTCAGTCATTCTTCCATTAAAACCTTCTCCCGCTCTTTACAACACGACGGTGGAGGATAGCGGTTCTTAACTTGTTGCTCCCAAATGCACCACAAATGTACAATAATATTGATATCTTGAGATTGGGGAGGCTCACTTTCATGCTCTTCATACCAATTATTAACCACTCGAGTGGTATGTATTGGTGTATTATCGTCTTGGAAGATGCAGTCACCATCAGGGAATAAAGTCTTGGCCATTTGATGAACATGATCTCCCAAAATGTTCAGGTAATCTTTGCTGTTGATTCTACCATGCAGGGCAACTATTGGACTGAGACATTTCCATGATATGGCGGCCCAAACTATCACTGATCCACCTCCATGCTTCACTGTAAGAAGAAGGCAGTCAGCGTTGTAAGCTTCTTTGGGCTGCCTCCACGCATAAACTCACCCTGAAAGTGGGAAAAGAGAAAAACTGGACTTGTTTGAGAGTATGACTTGCATCCATTAGTCTGCAGACCAGGCATTGTGATCTCTGCACCACTTCAACCTCTTTTAAATGTTTCGAGTGGAGAGAAGAGTTTTCCTCACATTGGCTCTTCCATGATATGCAGCCTTATGGAGCTCACGGTGAACAGCTTTAGTAGAAACTGAATTATTCAGATGGTTATTCAACTCAGCAGTCACTTTGGCCGCATTTGTCCGATGATTTTTTGCCACATTGTTTCAATGTATGTCAGTCCCTGTCAGTAAGTCTGCAAGTCCGGCCCGAATTTCTGCTGTTGCTAGAGGTCTTTCCCTGTTTCTCGAATTGCATCAGTGTTCTTGATATGGTAGCTCTTGAAAAACCAAACAGTTCAGCAACCATAGTGATCGAGGCTCCTACCATGCGAGCTCCAACAATTTGCTCTTTTTCGAACTCTGAGAGGTCACGTATTTAGCTTAAATTTTACTAAATTCTAAAAATAAATAAGACAAATACAGTAAATTAGATAAATAAACGTATTTACAATAGATATAACCTGCAATTACGAATTTTTTAGTTAATGTTCTTAATATAATAGGCCTTTTGAAATATAGGATTTTGCAACTGTTCCAATTATTTTGTCCAACGTCTGTATATATATATATATATATATATATATATATATATATATATATATATATATATATATATAAATATATATATATATAAAAAATCTAATACATCGTGCAGAAACTAATTCATCCACAAAAAACAGATTTTTTACAGTGAACTAAAGAATATAAAACCAACACTTATTAATAATAGCTTTCCAAACTATATAATTGATGAACAAATAAGATGCTTTCTTAGAAATCTCAATACTAAGCAAATAGTACATAATACTGTTTCTACTAATCCTAAACATATTAATCTCCTATATCGTAATCAAATGCATACTAATTATAAACAAAATGAAAATATACTAAAAATATTAATATATCTGCAACAGATCCTAACAAAAAAATTAAGTTAATCATATACTACACAAAATTTAGTATACCCAACTCAATTATTCGCAATAATTCTCTCCACCCATTTGCGATTTGCAAAAAACCAACATAGTTTACAGATTCAAGTGACCTCTGGGAGATTGTATCTCCAACGGATTAAATAATATTTATGTTGATCACACCACAAACTCACTTTCACGAAGGTTGACGCTACATTTGAACGATAATTCTAACATTTTTAGGCATTTAAGACATGCTTGGCCTCATACACAATTCCAAAAAATCCTTGTTGAAAACACAACTATACTTAAACATGTAAACAATTAAAAAAAAAAATTCTTGAAGCTATATACATAAAACTGTTGAAGCCTAACCTGAACAAAATAAACTATGAAAACTCCACAAATATACTTAAATGCATAAAATTGATAACATAATCCATTGATTTATACCAACAGCTTCCCCTACTTAACACTTCTAGTTTTCACTCTCGCGTAGTCATATATGATGTCATCGGCCGCTGTGCGATTTTTGTTAACAGCGTCTCGTATGCACGAGTTTGTCGTTGCTTGGAAATCTTCCATGCAAACAAAACAGACTATCATTGTTGCTATGTCCGTATATTGCTTAATTTATTATGTAATTGGCATCTTTGATGATGGCTTATGTAAATCGAAAGCTTAGATAGGATTAAAAAGCATGTATCAATACTGTGATTTTCTTTCGTCTTTCAATGATAATGTTAATAAGCTTATCAGACGATATGAAAGGAATTTGCATAAAATAAATAGACAAAACTTATTATTTAATGAAACATTCATTAATGAAAAATGCTGCCTAAATACACAATATATATATATATATATATATATATATATATATATATATATATATATATATATATATGTATCTATGATACAGAACCCACTCTACTACATCGCAATTTTCATAAGGTCAGTCAGTTATGTGCCATGCGTGATACATGCTTAGGCGATCATGTATCTTTCGATACATGTCTGACTAGGCAGATTTTTCCCAGCAGTAGGTTGCCATTTGTTTCTACGGTAGACCAGTTGCAATCAAAGACTATAGAACCCTGTCTTTCCTGCCATTTACCCATATATGGTGGTGGGGAGAAGAAGGGTGTTCATACATTTCCCAAGGTTATTAGGACGTCAGTCAGTCAGTTATGTGTCATGCGTAATACACGCTTATGGGAGCATGTATCTTTCGATACATGACTGACGGGGCAGATTTTTACTCCGCAATAGGTTGCCATTTCTTTCTACGGTAGACCAGTTTCAATCCAAGGCTATAGAACACGGTCTGTCCTGCTATTTACCCATAGCTGGGAGGGGAGGCAAAGAAGAGAATTAATATTTTTCCGAAGGGTATTAGCACCTCAGTAAGTCAGTTATGTGTCATGCGTGATACACGCTTAGACTTCCGATACATGACTGACGAGGCAGCTTTTTTCCCGCAGTAGGTTGCCATTTGTTTCTATGGTAGACCAGTTGCAATCCAAGTGTACAGAACTCGGTCTGTCCTGCTATTTACCTATAACTAGAAGAAGAAGGTTCATACCTTTCCCAAGGGTACGTCAGTCAGTCAATTATGTGCCATGCGTGATACACGCTTAGGCGATCATGTATCTTTCGATACATGACTGACGAGGCAGATTTTTTCCTCGCAGTATGTTGCTATTTCTTTCGATGCTAGACCAGTTGCCATCCAAGGCTATAGAACCCCGTCTGTCCTGCAATTTACCCATAAGTAGGGCGCGGAGAAAGGATTCATATCTTTCCGAAGTAAGTGAATGTAATGGATTCGACTGAAATTCGAACTAGTAGTATCCATATAAAATAGCAGTATAAAAGGTAGTATTTATACAAAATACACGTTTTATTGCAACACATGTACAGTAATGAATCATATTGCGAAAATATTTATAATTGCATAGTCATTGACAGGGCCGGTGTAAGGGTATCGTACCCACCCCGAAAGTATAATACGGGGCCCCCACTCAACCTAATCACAATTTTCATAAGGTAGTATTCATATAAAGTACAACTTTTATTGTAACCTAATTATGTTCAGTAATGGATTATATGCAATGCAGGTGAACAATTCGACTAGAAATATTGAAAATAAATACAATGTGTCTAAATACAAATTCCTGACATGTCATAATAGATCATTCCATTTTAAATAAATCATAAATGCCTTGGGGAAATTTTTAACATCAACTTAAATTTTTTTTTTATTATGGATAAAAAATAGTGGATTTTATATAGTGTTTTTTCGAGACTTTGCATGAACACCATTTGGACGAAAAACATCTATGAAACGGGGCCCTCAAAATCTATAACACGGGGTTCCCACTCAACTAAATCACATTTTTCATAATGTAATATTCTTATAAAATACAAATTTTATTGTAACCTAATTATGTACAATAGTGGATCTTATGCGATATTGATGAATAGTTCAACTAGAAAAAATGAAAATAAATACAATGTATCTAATTACAAATTAGAGACATCTTATAAAAGATCATTCTATCTTAAAAAATATCAACAAGTTTTAATATCAATTTGAGATTTTTCTTGTTAAAAGTTGAATAATTCTAACACCGTCAAAATTATGGAAAGTGAATTGTGAATTTTATTTAGTGTTTATTGGAGACTTAGCATGAGTATTATATAGAAATAACGTGTCGCTGCCGACACTTGAGTTTGAACATAGATCGCAGTGAGCAAACACAAGTGATCCCATTATTGAATTAAGTAGACCATACGACCGCAGAGGAAATGCATGAGTAGGAAGTCGCGTTACGTCTAACTGATCTATATTTCTAGTCTATCCTCTATTCCTATTCACACTTGCACTTCTAGTCTATCCTCTGTTCCTGTTCAGATCTGCATTTCTAGTCTATCCTCTATTCCTATTTAGATCTGCATTTCTAGTCTATCCTCTATTCCTATTTAGATCTTCATTTCTAGTCTATCCTCTATTATTATTCGGATCTGCATTTCTAGTCTATCCTCTGTTCCTGCTCAGATCTGCATTTCTAGTCTATCCTCTATTACTATACGGACCGCTATTCTCTACCCTATTCACTATAATATTTCTTTTTTCGGATAACTATTCGGTGATTCCTATTCGAGCGAGTATGATCGAGCAAGTACTATTAGTGCAAGTGTTATTCAAAGGCGTCTGACACCTGTATTGTTCAACGGCATTACTATAGTTGTATCTGCGATTAAAAGTCTCTACTACAACGATCATTACGAAAATGACAACAAGTATTTGTTGACATAACAAAAGTGTCAAAGGAGAGTTCGTTGACATCACAAAAATGAACAAAAGAAATTCTCGGATTTGAACAAACGAAAAAATATTGCTCCTGAAATGACATCGAAATCCGTGATGATTTTTCGTCCTTTAATAGTTGTTCTTAGTTTAATCTGTAACGTAAGTAAATGTAGATAGAAATATATATATATATATATATATATATATATATATATATATATATATATATATGTGTGTGTGTGTGTGTGTGTGTGTGTGTGTGTGTGTGTGTGTGTGTGTGTAGATAGATAGATAGATAGATAGATAGATAGCGAGGTTCACAAAACACTGCCTGTGGCCCTCAATCAGGATGGGACTACAACCACCACCACCCGGTCGCGGATAGTACACACCGGTCTGGATTTATCTTTTTTTCTAGATGATTTCTGGCAAATAAATTTAATCATTTTGGTGTTTCTCAATATCTAGTTGGTTTTTCACGAATTCCATCCTACATATTCTGATCGGATTTTTCTTATCAATCATTTTATCCTATTATCAATACTAACCAATTTCCCCAATGTACGAATCACTCATATTAAGATGTTTAATGTTTGTATAGCGTTATTAGCAGAATGCCGAGACCACATGCACTGAGCACTTAGTAAGGATCTAACTTACATACTAATAAAATTATTTTACCCTGGAGGATAATAACAATTAGATATTTATTTATTGCTTAGTCAGGGTACTGTACGAATGGTACTGTACCATGTAAATCATTACTAACTGCTGCATAGTCCGTTCAACGCTGACTAAACTGTTTCTTCTATTTTTCTTGTGAGGAGAATATGGCTAGACTCCCAGCAGGATTTTTAAAAAGACATGGTATTTTCGGGAAATCTTTGGTATTCCCGGGCAAATTTGAAAACACACTCATCTGAAAGGTTTCTAGCCTCTCGCTACTCGCTATTTTCATGACAGGTGTTCAGGCGAATTATATTCCTTAGTTCCACCTGTCCAGATATTCACAGCTTGAACCAGCCAAGCATTGGACACAGGATCGACTAAATCTCACTCGCCTTCAAATTCCATTGGTAAAGAGGAAGTTCCACTCAGACAGCTTCCTCTCCAGAACTGTTACATTGTCAAACATACTCCCGAGAGGATGTTTTCCCGATCGCTACAATCTTAACTTCTTCATATCTAGGGTGAACAGTTATCTGTCTGTCCTAGATATCCTCATAATACGCATCTTTTGCTCCTTCCTTGTGCGCATCTAACAACCCATCTACCTTGAGTGGCTCTTGGGCCTTGAATTGAGTTAACAGTAGTATTACAAAATACCAAATCTAGAGCAAGTTTTAAACATATATTGCGCCCCCACATTGTTTTCCATATTCTTTAGAATTATGTCAAAACTATTAACAATTTCGCTATCAGTCATTACGAACTCTAAGAAAACATACGCCATGTTATTAGAGACGCCACATTATCTTGCGTCACTGTCTATCGACAAGTAGATTCATGTTTTTTTTTCTTTCACACAGAACTCTAGGGTATATATTCAAAAGACCCGGAAACGTACATCTTTGACTAGGGGACATGGCACTAGTCTTCGACTGTCAAATTCTCAGGCTCAATTGCGGCAAAGTGCCAGTGTCAAAAATGGTACCTTTGTTGGGTGACAAATACGGAAAGCGACTGAATGTAGTGTACACTTAAATACATTATTTTATGTTGACTGGTGGGTTTAGCGGCACCCGCGTTGAATTGGGATTTGATTTGAAGCAATCAAAGCTTCTTTGTTGTGCGATTACCATTCCTAGCATTCGCCATCGGCTTTGTTTATATGTCACTGGTGGATATCCGTAGCTTTCACTTGCCGCTGATATCTAACAAAAGGAGACAAATGTGAAGTACGGATGACTCAAAAATGAGATTAAAACATCTTACTTAGCTACGACAAAAATAACGTTGCAAAAGCTTTTCTGCAGTGTAACATAGAAGCTGCAAAAACTTTTTTATAGACTCCCATCAGCGTACCTGCAACGGTACAAGTTAACATTACAAATACATTGCCTTAAGGTAACACAGCAAACTGTGTTACCTTAACATAAAATAAAGATGATTTTAGAATGTGTATTCATCATCTAAATTGGTAATTCTTATACAAATTCTCATAAAAAGATATGAATATAATTTTTTTATGATCTATAGCAGGCATGGACAATCTATTTCGAGCCGTGGACCGCATTATGTATGGCTCACCACAAGGCGGGCCACACTACTAAAAAGATTAATGTCAATTTTTGCTAATAGATACCTCAGCTAACTTCACTATGGAAAGCCATAGCGTAAGCATGTCCCTTAGAAATGGTAGGAAAGTTTTAATTTTTAGAAAACATTTCTTTATAATTAACAACTTGAAGTCATGGTATACTATTAACAATGATGACAGTCTGATTATCACATGTCACTGAGTGGGAGTTATTTCTAATTTATTCATTTGAAAATGAAAAACATTTCTTCTTTAGAGAAAGCATTCTTATAAACGTTTCCGGTTTCAAAAGCAAAAGATGTTTACACCTATGATCTTCCTTAGTGAAAATCATCAATGGTTTAAAATGCCAATAACGTTAGTTTGCCGGAATGTTTACAAAATTTCAAAAAGATTTTACTTAATCTTTGTTTATGTATGAGAGAGCATGTAAGTGAACAAGTGAGAACGAAACAAAATAGCATTTTAAGAAACGTTATTTTGTTTGTGAAATTAAGCGTACCATTCAGAAAGAGCAAACTGGCTACAATTTGCCCATGGCTGTTCTATACGCTCCATATAAAATCGCAAAATTATATATATATATATATATATATATATATATATATATATATATATATATATATATATATAATCAAAAAACACGCAATGATAACAGCAAAATTGCAATATGAGCACTGGTAAAATGGTTGCTGAAGACATTAATACCCAGAAATTCATACACAGATGCCCTCAAGGACACATGGCATAGTGGATAAAAGCGTTAGTTAGAACCAGTGACAGGACCCACAGAGTGTGAGTTCAATACCCGGTTGGAGAGGGGAATTAGCAGGAGATAACTGATAACTGACATCCATTAAACATGGCACGTGTAACTAGAACAGTTACCCCAGTCAGCGAAATAAACGGTTCAGTTCGACATTCCAACCTCCTGAAGAAGGCAGGAGCGTACAACGGCCGAAACGTTGTAATAAATATAGCGACAAAGACGGGGACAATAGTCCGAATAATGTAAATAGTGTGTATAAATTAATTATATATTTTCAAGTACAAACCGTGTTTAACCGATTTCGTAGAATCCAAACCAGGGATAATGAGATCTGGGTGATAAATTCCCAGATTAGTCTGAATTTATTTGTAAAGTTGCCGGAAGCAAGATTTTCCTTTTGCCTGTAAGCTTCTTTTTCGAGCTTGATTGTCGATAGGTGCTCGCTATTACAATCTTGTGTCAGACTAGCCTAAGATTTCTAAATGTCTCACTGATGGTCTCTTCAAGTAGAATTGAATGTCATTATGAAGCTGGTAAATACAGAAGATATCGTCGGATCTTAAGAATTTGGATTCGTAATTCTAAAGCGCCCGAATTCCTTGAACGTGAAAAGAGATCGTATAGCGAGATTGGGATATGTATTTTGAATGAGGTAAGGACAGCTACCGACAATTTCACGAAACCACCAATCTTTCTTTTCATCTGCAACGATTTTCGTAACCACAAATCTTTCAACTTGCGATTAATGAAGGTGCAAGGTTAAGAATGCCAACGGCAGATATATTGTGAAGTATAAATATTTAATACTTACGATGCGCTGAATATAAATGTCTCTACATTTTTTCTTTCTTCTTTTCTTCTTCTTCTATATGCTGCCTTGCTTCAGGGCATGGGTTGCCACATCTTCCTATCCTTTGTTTTTCCAGTCCCTTTTCTCGCCGGCCATTTAGACGGCCTCATTATATAGGTTACTTGATGTTTATATCTGTTCGTCTTTGCCTTCAGTTTGACTTGTGGGTCTCAAGTTCTCCAAGCCTTCTTTCGACATTTGCCAACTGCAGATATATTGTGAAGTATAAATACTTAATACTTACAATGAGGTGAATATAAATATCTTTACATTTTTTAAGAATAAATAACGTATAAATTGAACATCTTCTTCTCCTTCTTCTATATGCTGCCTCGTCTTTGCCTTCAGTTTGACTTGTGGATGTCCAATTCTCCAAGCCTTCTTTCGTCATTTGCCAACTGTAGATATACACCCCTGGTCAAAATCTTAAGACCAGATACAAAAGGGTTTAAAAATATAAAATACTGTTACTTTAATCAAAATATATTTGCGAAACATTTACATTTAATTAGAAAATGTAGTTTATCAACAAACAAGTTAAATTTTTAAGCTTTTAACTGATTAATTTAAACAAACATTGAAAAAAGAATTTTTGGGGGTTGGTCATAAAGATAACACCATGTGTGAAAAAAACAAATTACTGAACAAAAACTTTAGAACTAGTCATTGTGCTCATAGCTTCAGGCGTGTAGACATTTATGTAGCTCCTTTCCAGTATTATATTTCAGATTTTAAAATGGCTAAGAGTAAAATTTTAACAAAGTTCGAACTTTGGCAGGATTGTTGAACTTCAAAGACGAGCCATTACAAATGAAATTGACCGTAACAGAACAGTCATTGCTAACTTCATTAAAAATACGGATGCGTATGCTTCTAAAACATCAAGCGGTCGTCCCAATAAAATCTCACCATCTCTAGACAGACGCTTTAGGTGAGAAGTTAAGAGAGATTTAAGCCTAACATCAAATCAGAAAAAAGCGAATACAGATGCTGAATGCAGCTCTTGAACAATTCGACGACATTTAAATGAGAAAGGGTTTTAAGATCTTGAAACATTACTGTATTTTTTTTCTTTTTGTTTTCAAAACGGTTGACTATGAATATTGTAATAATGTTCTGAAATGCCTATAAAAAGAACAGTTTGTCATGCTTTAATGCGCGTATGACCGTGACATTACAATATACAAGAAAAAATTCTATAGTGGATAATTTTGTTCACGTTCCAATGAACGCTAAGCATGACTGACAACCGTTGCATTTGAAAACAAAAAGAAAAGAAAAAAATGACACTAATGGATCACAAAAACAGTTTTGAATTACTACTTGCACCGATGAACAACCCAGAGTCTTGTATTACTACGTACAGCCCTGAAGATGGTCTCGGAAGAAGATCGAAAGTACTTGGGAAAATGAAAACAATTTTTATAGTCATAGCACATTTCTCACATTATTTTATTGCAATACACGGAAGGTTATCCGTGAGTATGAACGGATGTTACTAAAAACAAGCAGACATAATATCTGTAATTTATTTAATCAGACGTGCCTAAAAGAGTATGTGCTACCTAAATGTACAAATATATATATATATATATATATATATATATATGTGTGTGTGTGTGTGTGTGTGTGTGTGTCTGTGCGTTCTAGTTTCATTAAATATGACAGGCAAGGTGCTTTGATTAAGTTGTTTATATAATTTTTCATGTGATCTTATAACATTTCTCTTTACAGTAGATAAACTATACAAAAACTGTCCAAATGTTGTTTTCTCCGAGCGTTTTCCTCTATTCATTTAGCCATTTTCAAGGTTGAAATATATTAACTATTAACTTGAAATAGATTGTTGCATGTATGTATTTATATAATGTTTCATTTTCAAAACACGGTCAACATATTGTGGACATGTTCATAGTTTAAATTATTGAGTGTTGGGTTTTTGTTTTAATTAATAAGCCTTTCATTATTTTTAACTTTTTTTTTTACATGTCGATGATGCTATTATATTTGTATTATCAACAAGTATGTCACGAATAGGGTCCAATATGTCTCCAGAAGTATTTAAATGCAACCTAATTGAGCTATGGTCAGAAATATGTAGCGTGAGTCTTCTTGTTAAACATATTGTAGTATGGCTTATATAATTATTTACGAATTTTGATTGATCAGGACCACAATTCCTTAATGGACATTTAAATTTGTAAATAATATTTGTTCTATTTAATTTGGTTCTAAGATTATTATTTTTAACTATAATTTTGGCGGTTGTAAAGAAATGGATGAATTTTTATCTATTAAACTGACAGATTTTTTATTACTTAAAGGTTATTTCGAGTGAGTACTCATATTTAAGTGGAAGCTCGGTTTAAAATCCATTCCTTTCTTTACAAATTGCTTTGTTTATCTTAGGATATGAAACTGAGCAGATATATCTATTTCAAGAGTCAGAAAAAATCTGTGTTTAAAAGCTCTGTTCAACTTTGCTTGGTCATCGACGCTCTTGGTCATCGACGAGAGATCAAAGCATGTCAGATCTAATAACGGTTTCGTCTAGGGGATAACAGGTTCGAATCCTGTCGAAGACCGCATATTTCCCTCTAATAAGATTTCTCGAATATTCAGGCCAGTAGACGAAAATCAATAAATATACTGTTTAATAAAAAAACGGAGCATTTACTCAAATACCTGTATCCAATACAAATAACGTTCAGGCAATATTAATTACTGCCAGCTGTGGGGTATTATATATATTTATTAATGTCGTCACACATTATGAAATGAACAAAGTCTGACAATTATTTTAAGATATTTTTATGTATATACGTTCTTTTTATAGATTCAAAGTAAATAATAAATAGCATTAACAACATATACCGGCCTGAATGTCCGAAAAATTTTCATAGAGAATATTCGTCCTCCGACAGGAATCGAACCTGTATCCTATACGGAACCGTCATATAGCCTGGTGTGCTTTTACCAATTGAGCCACAGTGTAGCGTTTCGGTTAGCCAGGTCGATTTTACTGTTTTTAAACTACAATTCTCCTTCATCTGCTCGATGCGTATCCAAATGTAAACAATTGACGTCACACATTGTGAAATGGACAAAGTCCGACAATTATTTTAAGATATTTTTTATGTTTATACGTCTTATCATATTAGGAAACAAATGGGTATTTATCCTGGAAAAGTATATTCTGTTTTAATATTTTACACATGAAATATAAATTGGCCTGGCTTAACTTATACTCCGGTTACAAAACAGTCAGTTATGTGCCATGCGTGATACACGCTTAGCCGATCATGTATCTTTCGATACATGACTGACGAGGTAGATTTTTCCCGCAATAGGTTGCCATTTCTTTCTGCGGTAGACCATTTGCCATCCAAGGCTATAGAACCCGGTCTGTCCTGCTATTTACCCATAGCAGGATGGAGAAGAAGAGGATTCATACCTTTCCCAAGGGTGTTAGCATGTAAGTGAATCTAATGGATTTGACTGGAATTCGAACTTGGCTCTCAGATTCCTCAATCCGAGCTGCTATCCATTACTAAAAACAATACTGTAAATCCTCGGGTTACGACAATCTGGTCCTACGATGATCTGCAATTACGACGCAATCTACATTAATTCTTGTTTTGAGTAATACCGTTTACCTCGTATATACGACGCAAACAACGCGGCGAAATAATATGCGAAGCTGCGGAGGAATACATTGCGCGGCGGATGGATGTTAAGATATGTCATAAAACTATGTTGCTATATCATAGATTATTAATTTACTATTGCATTAGCATAGGTGGCCTATATTCCCGAAAAATCGGACTACGTTTCGACTTACACAAAAATTGCGTTACGACACATCGTAGAAACGGAACACAAGTCGAGACACCCCCCTCATTGTACGTAGGGTTGTTAAAGCGGGAAAACAGAGAAATTAAAATGCAATGTAGACTCTATATAACGTTGAAGACTTACTTTTGCGCCGACCCTGTACATCATAACGGACGAAGCATGCGGATAAATATTTAATCTATTCCCGAATATCAATGTGCGAGTGTATCTGTCCAGACCCCACTTGTGTGTCTGCACGAATTTGCACCGGCAGACTTTGATATAAATCAAAAGTAACTTCTACGTTTCAGATTTCAGAGTTCGGAAGGTGACTCGGTTTGAGGGTGACGTAAGGTTATCAGGTTCCTTGGGGGTCTAAGAAAATTGCGAAATGTGCATTTCTCGCAAGGCACCAAGTCTCTAGGAATTGGTAAATTACAACTAAATATTTACTGAATTGCTGCCTGTCGTTCGAATGAGATGACTGCCTCAATATGTACGCACGTACGTACGGACAATTTTTTTGAAAGTCAAGAAAAAGTAGTATCTATCTATCTATCTATCTATCTATCTATCTATGTCAGTTTTTTTTATTATCTATCTATCTATCTATCTATCTATCTATCTATCTATCTATCTGTCTATGTCAGTTTTTTATTATCTATCTATCTATCTATCTATCTATCTATCTATCTATCTATCTATGTCAGTTTTTTATTATCTATCTATCTATCTATATCAGTTTTTTTATTATCTATCTATCTATGTCAGTTTTTTTTTATCTATCTATCTATCTATCTATCTATCTATCTATGTCAGTTTTTTATTATCTATCTATCTATCTATCTATCTATGTCTGTTTATTGATTAGATATCTATCCATCTATCTATCTATTCTCTCCTGTTCTCTCTCTCTCTCTCTCTCTCTCTCTCTCTCTCTATATATATATATATATATATATATATATATATATATATATATGGGGGGTGTATGTATATATGGGAATTTTAAATTACTTTCTTCCAGCATCCTTTGTTCGTGCCCGTGTGAGGAGGAACCAACGTAACATATTTAGCCCGATGAAGATATAAAGGATGACACACGTCACAGGAAAACATCTTTCGACTTGTCAATCATTTATCTCCAGTATTGTTCTCAACATATAATAATGTTTATATAGTTATCACACACACGCGCATACACACACACACACACACACACACACACACACACACACACACACACACACACACACACACACACACACACACACACACACACATATATATATATATATATATATATATATATATATATATATATATATATATATGTAAGCAAATATATGGATATAGATCCGACAGTATGAAGAAAAATATACAGAAAAAAACAAACAAAAATCCTAATATGCAATTATGCTGTATTAATGTTAATATAAAGTCAACGTCGGACGTTTCGGTCTATTTTAGACCATCTTCAGGACATTTTCATTAAACATAATTAATCCCTTCCGTTGATATAGGAATACGCAGAGATCAATCGGTTCATATATCTTCATACAAGCTTGAAGTCCTACACGTTACAAAGCAAATCAAAAATGATTTCAAAATATCAGAACGATGGAACAATTTTAAAAACAGTTCGATAATAAATCCTTTCCTTACTTGATCAATAGATTCTTATATTTTCGTACAAGCTATATATATCAACGGAAGGGATTTCTTGAACTGTTTATATAAAATAGTTCAATCGACTTTTTTAATATTTGAATATTTGGAAATCATCTTCGAATACGTTTTCACAACATCGCCCACGTGACGACGACGTGATCATATTTAAACGGAACGCTGATCTTATATAAAAATTTCAGTTATCTGTTTGGATTAGTTGTGCTCTTATGCCCATCGTCTTTTCATGTTGAATTTTATATGTTCTAATGTTAATTATGTTTAATGAAAATGTCCTGAAGATGGTCTAAAATAGACCGAAACGTCCGACGTTGACTTTATATTAACATTAATACAGCATAATTGCATAGCGTGGAAGCACCTCTTAATTGCTGTTATTCCCAGATCCATTCTGACCTGGGGTGGTAGCACCTGTTAGGGTCCCAACTTTAGGCAAATAGTTAACCCCCAAACTGGGGTCAAGACACTATGAAAGTATAAATATAGGTTTTAATACCTGCAATAAATTTTTGATGAAAATTATTACCAGCAGTACATTATTACCAGCAATATATTTTGGGGGAAAATAAATATTACCAGCAATATATTTTTGAGGAAAAAATATTACCAGCAATACATTTTAAAAAAAATACTAGCAATACATTTTTGAAGGAAAAAAGGTATTACCAGCAATGCATTTTGGAATAAATATTACCAGCAATAAAAATCTTATCGGCATTAAATAACTCACTGAGGTTGATATACCGTAAAACAAATCTGATATGTCCCGGAAAGGGTATATTTGTTCGAAGTAGCAAAGTGGTTTTGGACTACTGTAACCGAGTAGGACAATCTAGCAGATAACCGTAATGGACTGGTCCTCGTCGTAGTGGTAGGCAATAGGCGTAGGCAATAGGCGAAGACAATAAGCGTCGTCAATAGGCGTAGACCCTGTACCTCCAGATCAGTCTGTATTTATGGCTGACACCAGCCAAACATATTACTGTAAAGGGGAACCCAGGTGTATGCATATTCGTTACATCAAAACCAAACCAAACCAAACCTAACAACATTTTCCCGCTTATCAATACTTTGTTTGGTGTTCTCCATTGTTCTTTTAGTCGGGGTTTTCAAAATTGTCGCATCTCTGTGATTCTTGTTTTCCTTCGCTGCCAAATTCCAAGAATCATAAGAATACGAGAATACTGAGATCATTGAAGAACGCATGTCTAATCTTTGAGTTGAATCGGATACGTTCTTTTACTCCAGAAGGTCTTGGAGTTTTTTGGGTTTTTTTTTTTTACTACTGATATTCTCTGTGTTAGATCTGGGACTCTGTTTAAGGCTCCCGAAATAAAAGAAAAATAAGAGTCAGTTAAACTAAGATACTACAGGACATTTTTTTTTCATCTAAATTATTTAAAATTAAAGAAAATTACAGATTTAAAAAATATGTTGGGATGGATTCTATTAATATTCTGCAAGGTCGCAACACGTAAAATTTAGAACTATGGACAATATCATTCTAGGGATTTTCAAAAGAGAGCCGGAATTCAATGATATTTCAGTGGTTCTGATGGACCAAATATCAAACATTTTTTTAATCATTTCAGCCCAAACAATGCCACTAGGACGCAGGAGATTACAGGAGAAGAGAAGAAGAAGCTGTAGTGAGGAGAGCTGAGAAAAATGGCAATAAAGGAACAGGATTCTCGAAGACAGAAAATGGAGATTGATGTTGCTTTTTAAACTTTTGAAGATTTTAGATGGCAGGGAATCAAGAAATCGGCAGTTCCACAGGCGAAAAATGAAACTATTAGAATAGAACTGACAGTTGTATCTTATTAGTTCACCAGTAAAACGGTGGGACCTAAGAGATTGCCCAGCATTCACTATGATATTACATAACATTTCAGTAATCTTTTCTTGTCGCTAACAATATTTTTTTCTGTTTTACGGCTTTCCTATTTTAATTTTCTGAAGAAATTTTAATTTAATGATCGAATAAGTTTTTGCTAGTTGCACGATTATAAAATAACCATCTAAATTTTTTTTGCCTCGTCAAATGTTGGAGCTCAGCAACTTTAAACAAATATTGCGATAAGAATCATCAGTATGAATGTATGACATAATTTTAAGAAGTAAGAGGGTACAAATGAAAAAAATTCAAAACCGAAAAGGTCATTTTACAGAGGTAAACTGCATAGCGCAATTATCAACTTCTTCTTCTTCTTCTTCTTCTTCTTCTTCTTCTTCTTGCCGTTCTATTTCTTCCTCTGCTACTTCTTCTTCTTCTTCTTTATTATTATTATTATTATTATTATTGTCCTTCTATATTTTCTTCTTTTTCTTCTATGTCTTCTTCTTGCCCTTCTTCTTCCTGTTTCTTTTCTTCTATGTCTTCTTCTTCTTCTTGCTCTACTTCTTCTTGCCCTTCTATTTCTTCTGCTATTTCTTCTTTTTCTGTTTCTCCTCCTTGTACGCTTTCTTCTTCTTCTTCTTCTTCTTCTTCTTCTTCTTCTTGCCCTTCTATTTCTTCTCCTCCTTCTTTTTCTTTTTCTTTTTCTTCTTCTTCTTCTTCTTCTTCTTCTTTATTATTATTATTATTATTATTCTCCTTGTATGCCTTCTTCTTCTTGCCCTTCTTCTTATTTCTCTTCTTCAATGTATTCTTGTTCTTCTTGCACTTCTTTTTATGTCTTCTTCTTCTTCTTCTTCTTCTTCTTCTTCTTCTTCTTCTTCTTCTTCTATATTTATTTCTTTTTCACGTCATATATCTTAGGCACATTTTAATAATCTCCTTCTGTCCGCATTGGAAACTGCAAAACATTTCGTTTTTTTTTTCTGCTTTTGTTTTTCATTTCTTTCCTTTGGAATCATTATTCAACATCTTTCTCTTGGTGGATTTCCTTCAAACCTTCCAGCCGTTCTTTGACTAGCGTTTATGTTTACGTCGAACCAACAGCACACTTCCAAATCCTTTGCATCACCAGAGAAGCATTTTTTTCCTTTTCCCTTTGCGTGATAAAACTAGCCCAGAATTCTTCATACTTTTCGCCCTCCCGATTTGTACCAAGCTGAAATCCTGTGCTTATATTTTACACGCAAAACAAAAAACAAAAAAAAAAAATCCAGGCTCTTAAGAATGAAAAAAAACTACAAGACATGCCGACATTTCAACTGCATCTTGTTGATATGAGAGTTAATAGTCTTCATAAAGATTGCAAATCGTTCATGTCAACAGTTACACAAATGTTTATGGCGAGAAATACCGTCGACTCGATTGTAATTTACAAATAGCGCGTTCGACAGAGCAAACACACACCGAATGACAGAGGCTTACTTGTAAATATTTGAGTCAAGGCTCCAATATTTAGAGACCACGAAGAGTTTCGCTAATTTTTAGCAATATTACAAATTAAAGCTTTTTAGTTATCAAATGTTAGCACCGGTAGGATGCACAAAGAAAATGCGACAAAACGTTTTTTTAACTAATATTCACTTAATATAAAGCCCAAGAGTTACTCAAGATAGAGGGATACTATGTCGTGTTGTATGATCGTAAGGAAAGGCAAGGGTTATGTAGTAAAGATAACAGTTAACCCTGGACTTGAAGAAGCCTAAAATATAGTGATTTGGAAAACATTGTGCCGGGAGACTGTTCCACAAAGCAGCAGTTCTTGAAAAGTTGTCCGTAACTTGTCATAAGGCAGTAAAGATATTAAGAAACAAGGGGTTAGTGGGTGTGAAAGTTTAGAAAACAGAAACATTAGTAAAGAGCGAGAACAGAGCGAGAATGATCAGTGTCGCAATAGATAATCTTTTCTCCAGGATCTGTCTTACACATCTATAAGTCTACCATTCGGCCATGCTTAGAATATTGCTGCCATGTATGGTTCGGTGATCATGTTATATACCTAGAGATTCTTGATAAAAATCCAAAGAAAAAATCAGCAATGTTATTGGTGCTGATCTGGCGATTCGGCTTCAGTCACTTTCCCAACGCTGTAAATCAGCCTCCCTGTGCCTTTTCTATAAATACTTTCATGATAATTGTTCAGATAAACTCTTCGCTGTTGTCCTCATCTTTATTGTCATGTTCACGACGTTTCGGCCCATTGAATAAAAGCATTGTTTGGATTTAGTGACTTGACCCAAAGAGTTGTGAGTTCAGTACCTAGCTACGGCAGTGGTGAACAAAAACTTGGGAAGCTGAGTTAAAGGGAGATAACTGAGACATCCGGAAAAAGGCATGGCATGTGGAAGAAATAAAGGGTTCAGTTCGAAATTCCAATTACCTGACGATGGCCGGAGTGTACAACCGTCGAAATATCATCAATATGACAATAAAGATGAGGACAACAGTCCGAACAATTTAAATAATTTAAACTGAAACGACATCATTTGTGGAATACAAATAGCAGCAACAACTATAGGAGCATGAGTTTGACATCTCAGATAAATCCAAGGTCAAATTCTGTGAGATTTTATTTAACCAAATGAGATTAATTTCTGATTGTTTAGAGAAAAAAATAAAATTATTATTAAAAATATTTTTCCTTGCAAGTCTTTCTCTCTGAATTTAATCTTTTATAAATTCGCGTCAGGCCAGATTTCGTCTGTTTTGCTAAGTTACATCGGTAGAACAATGACAGTCGTACCGCTAACAGACGATAGAGTTACTGTAAGTATATACAGCCCCCCTCCAAAATTATTGGAACAGCAAGGCCAATTCCTTTGTTTTTGTTGTTCAGTTGGATTCAAGATCAAAAGATGAATATGAGACAAGCATTTAGAATTTATTTTAGTATTCATTTCCCGGTATTGGCGTATAGATGTGTTAAACAACTTAGCGCATGCCACCTTTTTGCTGTTACCCACTGACGAGTGGACAGACGGGTCCGCCTACAAAACTCTGGAGTCTGGAGGTAACATCAAGTTACAAACATTTTATATATATATATATATATATATATATGTATGTGTGTGTGTGTGTGTGTGTGTGTGTGTGTGTGTGTGTGTGTGTGTGTGTGTATTCATACACGTTTCATTAAATAATATAGACAAGTGTTGGCTATTTATTTTATGTAATTTTTCGTAGCATCTGATAAGTTTAATAACATTATCGTTGAACGAAGAAAGAAATTCACAATATTGATCCATATTTTCTAATATAATCTAAGCTTTCGGCTTACTTAAGCCATTATCAAAGATGTCATTTACAACACATTAAGCAATATACAGACAAGACAGTGGTGATAGTCTGTCAATGTTTACATAGATGATTTCTAAGCAACGATAAACACGCGCATATAAGACGCTAGAAGCGAAAATCACACTGCATCTCATGACGTCACACTTGACCACACGAGAGTGAATTGGAGAATGAAGTATGGAAAGCCGTTGGTATAAACCAATGGTTTTTGTTACCAATTATAGACATTTAAGAATATTCATAGAGATGCCATAATTGATTTTGTTTAGGTTGGGTTTCAACTGTTTGATGTATAATGCTTCAAGGATTTTTAGTTTTTTTGTCTATTGTTTTCATGTCGAAGTATAATTGTGTTTTCGACAAGTATTTTACGGAATGTGTGTGCGGGCAGGCATGTTGTTTTAAATGCCTAAATATATATATATATATATATATATATATATATATATATATATATATAGAGAGAGAGAGAGAGAGAGAGATAACTGACGAGGCGGATTTTTCTCACAGTAGGTTGACATTTCTTTCAGCAGTAGACCGGTTGCCATCCAAGGCTACAGAACCCGGTCTTTCCTACTATTTACCTATAGCTGGGAGTAGAAGAAGATTCATAACTTTTCCAAGAGTATTAGCACGTAAATGTAATGGAATTCGACCTCGACTCTCCGATTCCTCAATCCGAGCCGCTTTCCATAATAGTTAAGTTAAAATGTACTAGAATGGCAAGACGAATTCATTTGTTTTTGTTATTCACTGAAAACATTTGGGTTTCAGATCAAAAGATGAATATGAGACAGGAGTTCATAATTTCAGCTTTTATTTTCTGGGATTTACATGTAAGTATTTTAAACTGCTTAGGACCTACCACCATTTTTTTTTCAGAGCACCCCACTTTTACGTGAGCAAAAGTAAAGGAACAGATAGTCTTCAAGTAAATAACATTTAATATTTGATTGCATAAACCTTGCTCAAAATAACTGCATGAAAATTCTGCGGTTAATTCACATCACCAAACTTGCATTTTTCATTTCTGGTGCTTTTCTAGACATTTAACGCAGCCTATTTTGGTTCTTGTTTGATTCGGGGCAGGGTGGTGGAGGTCTTCGTTCAGTTTCCTCTTCAGGAGATGAAATGCATGCTCTGTTTGATTAATGTCAAGTGATTGACTTGGCAAGTCTAAAACTGTGTACTTTTTTTCCCTGATTAAGTCATTTGTTGGGTTGGAAGTATATTTTGGATCGTTGTCCTGATGTTTGGTAAACTTTCTCCCGATTAGTTTGGATATATTCCTATGTAAATTGTCAGAAAAAAATATTTCTGTATACGCCTGAATTCATTCTGCTTCTACCATCATGAGTTACATCATCCATAACTATGAATGAGCCGGTTTCAGAAGCAGCTATGCAAGCCCAAGTCATGACACTGCCTCCACCATGCTTTACAGATGAACTTGTACGCTTTGGATTATAAACAGATCCATTCTTTCTCAACACTTTGGAATTGTCATGTCTTTGGTAGAGATTAATCTTGCTCTCATCAGTTCATAAAACCTTCTTCCAGAACTTTTGTTGCTCATCTATTTACGGGCTTTCAAATTCCAATCTAGCTTTTCGATTCTTAATTCTGATACGTGGTTTGCATCTTATGGTACAGCCACTGAAATTCTGCTCTTAGAGTCTTCTTCAAACAGTGGATTGTAAAACCTTCACCCCTGCACTGTGGAAATTGTCGGTGATGTCACTGACTGTTATTTTGTGGTATTACCCCACAACTCTCACAATGTTTCTGTCATCAACTGCTGTTGTCTTCCCTGCTCTGTTCTATATCTGTTACTCAGTACACCAGTAGCTCCTTTCTTTTTCAAAACATTCCAAATTGTTGTATTGTCTATGCCCAATGTTTGTCCAATGACTCTTGTCGATTTTCCTTCTTTTCTCAGCTTCAAAATGGCTTGATTCACTCCTATAGACAGCTCTCTCGTTTTCATGTTGGTTTACCCGTTTTAACAATATTTTACAGGTGAAACCCAAGGCTAAACCCAAGAGTAATCATTCAAAGGATTAATGTTTAGACAATCTAAACTGCAACACCTGGGCAACAAGAAACATCAGTCAGTCCTGTGCTCCAGTAGTTTTGTTCATTTGAAAAATGGGTGGGACCAAACAAAAGGTGGTATGTGCTAAGTTGTTTAACACATCTACATATAAATACCAGTACATAAAAGCTGAAATCCTTTAATCTTGTCTCATATTCATCTTTTGATCTTAAATCCAAACGTCTTCACTGAAAAACAAAAAGAACAGATTTGGTCTAGCTGTTCCATTATTTTTGGAGGGAACTCTATATATGACATCATAAATTGCGTTTATACCATAAGCAGTAACATTTGCATAACAATTTCTTAAAGAATATTTGCATAAATATTTTATGTGTTATTTATTGATAATTCACATTTTAAAATTTGCTATTTACAAGCAACGTTTCTGTCAATAAAGTTTTTTTTTAATTCATTGTTTTGTGTAGATTGTTGTCAAGGTTTTGCTTTTTGTCAAAATTCAGTCGCAAGTTAGGAAAACTACTGCGTTTGTAATAATGTTTAAATGCTTAAAAGAAATAAAAATCTTTCGGTGCTAAATTCACTGAGTTAGGAAGATAATGAAGAACCTCTCATCGTAATGATCTGATTTTTTTCTTGGATTTGGTTTGCAGCCTGCACATTTACATTGTGATGCTGGCGAATAGCATCTTTTTTTTTCTGTTTGATAAAACGTTAGTCTTTCGAAATAATACTTAGTTTACTCGATCCAATAAATGCCTCCAGTGATGGTACTTCCATGTTCCATGCGTTCGTGGTGAACGACACTTTTCATAAATCACCAGACACTAAGATAGAACATGTGGTTTCTTCTTTTGTGTTAACCAATGTTTTATTATTTATTTTGTTTTGCTTTGTTAATATTTTTTTTTTTTACATGCGAACTGCATGTTTTATCACTGGTAAGATTGTAAATAAAATAAAGTTGTTTGTATTTCTTGTAAAAAGTAACTACTGCAAATGGTAAAACATTGTGTTTTCTTTTCTTTTTTTACCAAAGCTAAAGTTCTTGAGAAACCTAAATTCCCTTTATGCAAGTTGTCCCAAGTCACTTGAGATGAATTTTGAACAGTTGGACATGACACATTGTTTTTGCGCGAAAATGTACGGTTCTTCGACTTGGATGCAATTCACCATTAAAAAATGCCTCATCCAGTGGCTTGTTCGCTTTGCCGCAATAGTCATTTTTAAAACTTTTATGTCACAGCTGACTGGTACAATCCTTCCCTGCACCCGCCACGTCACCTACACAGAGTCAACACATTCCTATTTCATTCGTATTCCATTGGTTAGGAGGAAGTTCCACTTGGACATTTTCTTTCCCAGAACTGCTATATCGTAGAACTAATTCCAGTGTCGATTCGTCCTCGACCACTAAAATCTTACCCTGTTCAAGCCTTGGGCCAACCGTTATCTATCCTATATATCCTCATAACATGCATGTTTTTCCTTCATCATGTTACGCCCTTACAACATCATTCATTAATACTCTACACTGAATGTCTCTTGAGCTTTCTATTCTGAAGCTGCGGTTGTATCTTACCTTATAACCACACTAGAACAATGTATACGAAAATGCATCTTGCCTATTATTTGGATTAAATAGAAGCCCGTTTATTTTCAAAAGATGAAAAATTACGGGCTCTTGAAACTTGCTTAACCCCGTGTGGATGCATTGCTGTCAGTCTCATATTATCACTGGTTCTCCTGAATGTTCTACTCAAGTAAACAGTGTTCCTCTGTCTTTCTCCTGTCAGTCTTAATTTAGTCTCCCGTTGAAGAGGCGCCACTACAAGAGGAATTTCTCAAGCATTATCTTTTCATTCACTACTAAAATGATAACATAGAAATAGTTTACGTCAGAATCAATGTTAAAATCGTACAAGTACTGAAATTTAAATATCTAGGAAGTGTTTTACCGGACTACGGAAATTGTGACAGAAATTCACAAGTCTATTACAATAACGAAAGATGCCCACCAAAAGCTAAACAAAGTATTAAGAAACAGAAAAAAGAGTGCTGAACAACTATGTAATATCAATCCTCCAATATGGCCGTGAATGCTGGACAATTTCCCCAGAGGTGAAGAGGAGACTTGAGGCTACAGAGATATTAATCAATCAATTAGGTTGAGAATTCTTTCGGATTCTCCTGACTCGTTTCTTCCAACCATCTCTCTCAGACCTCGCTGTTGGCTGATCCTCCACATGGCATCCAGAGATATCTACAAGCTGGTCAATGTAGACGTGATCAGGTCTTCCAACCGATGTTTTGCCGCGCAATGTGTCCCATAGGAGAGTGTTACTCACAAGTTCTGATATACTTCTCCAGAAGTGACTAGCTAACCGAAGCCTTCTTTCTATTAGCGAAATTGAAATTGTTCATACATAGATTTCTTTGTTGGGTGATTCTTCCAACTGATGTCCAATGCTACTCGTAACATCCTTGTGAAATGTTCCGTCAAGTGATGCTTTTTGTGTTTCGTCAGTGTCCATGTTGTTGAGTCGTAGAGCAAGGCAGATTCTACAGTGGCCTTAAAGAAGTCACTCTTTGTCTTGGGAAACAGTTGGACATTAATGAATTACATCATCAGGTGGAGAATTCTTCTCGGATTCTCCTGATTCGTTCCTTACAACCATCTCTGTCAGACCTCGCTGTTGGCAGGTCCTCAAGATGGCATCAAGAGTCATCTACAAGCTGGTCAATGTAGGTGTGATAAGGTCTTCCAATCGATTGGTCAATGTAGGTATGATGTGGTATTGGGTTCCATAGGAGGGTGTCACTCACAAGTTCTGATTTACTTCTCTAAGAGTGACAAAACTAGTCGAAGCCTTCACTTCTCGGATTATCCTGACTCGTTCCTTCCAACGATCTCTACAAGACATCGCCATCGGCAGGTCCTCCAAATGGCATCCAGAGTCATCTACAAGTTGGTCAATGTAGGTATGATGTGGTATTGGGTTCCATAGCAGGGTGTCACTCACAAGTTCTGATTTACTTCTCTAGGAATGACAAAACTATCCGAAGCTTCTCTCTATTAGCGAAACTGGGATAGGAGGAAGGCTTTTCTTTGTTTCGTATTTCTTCTAGCTGGTGTCCAATGCAGCTCGTAACATCCTTGCTCAGGTATGGTCAAGTGATGCTTCTTGGTGTTTCGTCAGTGACCATGTTGTTGAGCTGTAGAACAAGACAGATTTTACCGTAGCCTTAAAAAAGTCTCTCAGAGATATGGGTCTACAGAACGATATTGTGAATACCATTTCACGTAGAATGTGAGCAAGTTTTAATGAAAAATGG
>CAHIKZ030005610.1:1497500-1512500 GCA_903632075.3 Acanthosepion pharaonis
AATAATAATTTTAATAATAATTCCTATATCTCTAGATACATACAAAAGATTCTATGCATTAAGTTAAAAAATAAAAATAATATCGTCCTTGATAATAGCTAAAAGAATAGCCAAAAGCACTCAGACGTGCAGAACACTTGGACAACTTTTACACGCTTCATGTCCAGAAAAGAAAACAATTATACGAATACAAGAAAAAGGAATTAAAAAGCTAAATTGCAATAGCTTCTCAGTTGCTTTTAATGAAACTTGTATAAAAGAGGGATTGTTGCCAAAATACACAATTATATATAGAGAGGTTTGAGATAGATAAATTGTCGTCTAATTAACGAAAAAATGTAAATAACACTGACACCTCATTTTAACAGATATATTTAACAAAATGACACAAAACTATCTTAAAATACTAAACAGTAAATTTATTCAATATAATTGCCATTGGTTTCAACCACGCCCTACAGATGACTTCGGAATCTCCTGCAACTCTTGTGGACGGTCTCCTTGTTTAAGTTGGTGAATTCTGCCATATTTCTTGCTTTCAGTTTATCTTTATTGCTACGAAGAGTTTTGTTGGACTCTCGCTCAACTGCGCCCTGCACCTAATAATCAAGAGAGTTGCAGTTTGGGGGAGTTAGATAGCCAGGTGTAAGCGTTGATGTGGTCGCAGATATTGTCTGACAGCCATGGTTGGATTCTCTTGCTTGTGTGACATGGTGCAGATTCCTGTTGCCAGATATATGGCCTTCCAGCAGCCACAATCTTGACCAAGGCAGCACTACCTCCTCAAGGCACTTGACGAAGGCCTCCATATTGGGACTGAGGGGATAACCTAAATTCGAGAGTTCTTTTCATATCAGAACGATCAAAGTGAGTTTTCCGAACTGCCGTACATTCTTAATCCCCTATTAGACTCATTCAACTCTTTCCCAATCCTCTGCAGTGTCTTCACTCAGATTGACACCCAAACACTCTGAAATGTTCACGTTGGAGCTTCCGGTGCGAATGCCAAGCAGCAGAGCATGCCGTTTACAAGTTTTCTGACAGAATGAATTGCGTCATGGTGCCCTTTTCTCACAGACGGTGGACAACTGACCCTAATATACTGAGCTGTCGACAAAATAAAAAAGAAGCAAAGCGCATGCGCAAAATTAAAAATATAAAATGGTGACAATGAAAACATCACCCATATATATATATATATATATATATATATATATATATATATATATATATAGAGAGAGAGAGAGAGAGAGAGAGAGAGAGAGAGAAAGAGAGAGAGAGAGAAAGAGAGAGAGAGAGAACATATCTTCATTTAATCATGTTTTGGCTGAATAATCTAGACATATTATAACTATTTTGATTCGTGAATTTGAGAGTGTGAAAATTAAAATAAATAAATTATTTTAGCCATTATCAAGAACGATTTTATTTATTTATTCATTTATTTATTTGTTTTTAAATGAATGTGTGGTTCTTTATCTATTCGGTTGAAGTTATAGGAATGTTTTATTTTCAGAACATGATCAAATAATGTCTTTCAAAATGGCTACTGTTCGCCGACGGATGTGCAGGGTTTTATTTACTATTAGCAAACGGAAATAAAAAAAAATTCTTGGAAATATTGAAAAAGTAGATGAAAAAAATAACACTGAACTTTTTCTGTTTTTAATCAAACGTAAATAAACACACACGTGCACACACACACACACACAGATATGATGCTAAAAAATTTGCTCTCGATATGGATGAAGAATTCTTGATATCGAGATCAGAGCGTTTGTAGATATAAATAATAATGTGGTCACTGAACTGTGACTGATAATCTTACAACTTTGTAATCATCAAACCATTCTTAAATCTGCGAGTGTGCGTGCGCATGCGCGTGCTTGTGTGTGTCAAATGAAAAAATAAAATCAATTACTTATTGAGAAAGTACATAGTTTACGTTACGGTTACGAAACTGAGCATGTATACCTTTCGAGAAAAAAAATCTGAACGAGTCAGCGTGATTTAAAGCCAACATAGAACTTTCCTTTGTGAAGCTTTCCTCCTAGCCGAGTGGCAAAACACGTCGGATCGGACGAGGGCCTATCCTGCAAAATGGGGGCGCAGGTTCGAATCCTGCCGGAGGACATATTATCTTAATTAAGTTTTCTCGAGTACGTAGACCGGTAGTCGAAATAATTTTGTTTAAAATAAACAGAGCGTCTACGCAAGTACGTATAGCCAAGTTTCAAGTAATATAGAATAAAGATAATATAAGAACCAAAAAACACACACACTTAACAGAGACACAACCCGTTTCCAGGAACCAATAAAACTGTCAAAATGACCAAGGGAATTCAGAGCAGCATGAATCCATCCAGCTCTTATCTTAAATAACAACTTAAAAGAGACTGTTTGACCAACACAAGGACTGATCAAAATTCATGTAAAAAATGCCGAACAAAAATAAAAGTGAGTCTTTAAAAAATTGTTTGATTTCAATTATATATATATATATATATATATATATATATATATATATATATTGACCAAAATTCATGTTAAAAACTAAAAAAACTAAAAGAAAAACAAACGAAAACTACAGACAAAAGTTCATTTTCTCCATCAAGACATTCATTTCTGTAGTTCACTGCTACCAGCAAGCATAAAATTATTTTTCTCCTGATGATGGCCATGTTGGCCGAAACTAGTCGAGGAATCTAAATGAAATAATAATAAAAACGAAAGAATATTAATATACAATCCAGTGTGTCTGAAGATTTTATTTTTTTAATATTTCTTATAGTTCAAGATATATATATATATATATATATATATATATATATATATATATATATGAGTACAGCGTTGATACCCATGAAATAAAATTCCAATAGGCAAAAACACTATTCTTAAAAGAGTGCTCAATACCGAGTAGAGGTAATAATATTTTTTCAAATTTATAACATATGCATGTTATAACTTCACTACAAAATTACAATTTTGTTTCGACAAATCTTCTGTCTTATCAAATGATATATATATATATATATATGTGTGTGTGTGTGTGTGTGTGTGTGTGTGTGTGTGTGTGTGTGTGTGTGTACGTGAGTGTTCCTATGTTCTTGCGTGCATCTAAGAGATTTGGGAGATTGTCTATGTAGAATTTTTCCAAATGATTGTTCAAAATACTTTCGGATAACCTTTCCGCCATTTTCAAGAATGTTGCTTATGTAATTATGTATCTGCACAGAAACTCTTCTTTTATACAAGTGTCACTGAAGATGACTGCGGTTAAGTTTTTATTAATTTTTTTTTCTTGTATTCGTTTTCTGGAGATAAAGTGTGTAAGAACTGACCAAATGATTTATCGATCTGAACGCTTTCGGCTAATAATTTATTAACCATTATCAAGGATTTTTGTTCTTTGTTTATGTAAATATGCATTTTTTTTTATATGGGAATGTTTTAAATTTCCGAACAAGGTTAGCACGTTGTGGCCGTGTTCATAAGTATTATTACTGAGAGTTGGCTTCTTTTTTATTATTAAAGCCTCCATTATTTTTAACCGTTTGTGACTTGTGGATGTTCGTATTTTCCACAAGTATATTCTGGATGGAGGTGGTAGGTCTCCGTATGTATTTAAATGGATCCTAATCAAGCTTTGACACTAGAGGTAATGTAATCTTTTTTGATAATATATATATATATATATATATATATATATATATATATATATAGAGAGAGAGAGAGAGAGAGAGAGAGAGGAGGGAGAGGGAGAGAGTGATAGACCGACGGACGAGTAGACAGAGACAGACAGACAGACAGAGTGAGACAGAGAGACAGATACAGACAGAGATTTGGACGTCTATTATAGATAAATCAACAGCTAGCTACATAGATTAGAAAATGGCGTTGTCATGAATGAACTGATATTGATATATCGATATAAAATATGAATGAAGTGAAAAATCTGATGAATGAACACACACACACACACACACACACACACACATATATATATATATATATATATGCTGAGAGGTAGACAGTGTCGGAAGCAGGTGCAGAAATGCATTAAAAAAATTGAACGTTTGAATGAAAAGGGCTATTTCTATGAAAATGCTCGAAAGGCGTATTCTGAGAATGGCAGCGATACAGAAAGGCCGTGTTCCTTTTTGACTTTTCTGATTGGCTATTCGGGAAACCCCGCCCCTCTTTCCGAATGGCCTTTACTTGATAAATACCTGCTTAAGTGGCTCTGACAAGACGCGTCAGATGGAGGGCGTGCAGTGGAGTGGGAGTTTTAGAAGTGAACAGAGGAGGAGGGGAAGAGGAGGACTTGGGTGGAAGGGAGAGTAGATAAATATGAAAAAAGGGAAATCAGTAACGAGAAATATTGAGCGAGGGACAGTCGACGAGAATATATGAGCCAAGTGCGAAATCGGAGCCGTAAAATTGATGCTACACATCCTTTCTTCCTTTATATAATTAATCTCTCTATTTCTCATTGTCTTTTTCCTTCGCTTCTCGTTGACGTTTTCCCCTCTCTTTCTTATTATCATACCATCATTTTTCTTTTGCTTTTTTTTTTTCACGTTTAAATTCTTCTTTCTTCCCATTTCCTGCTTTTTTTTTTTCGATTTTTAGAGCATCTCTTTCTTTTTCCATATATTTTTCTTTTCTTTTTCTTTAACCATACTCTTTCTTTTTTTTTCTTTACTTTTTGTTCTCCTTCCTCTTGCTTTTCACCACTTTCCTTCTTTCTTTTTTCTTTCATGGTTTCTTCTTTCCTTTAAAATTGCTTTCTTTCTTTCCATCACACATTCTTATTCTTTTGTATTTTTTATTTTTTCCATATTTCTCTTTCTTTCACATTTTTCTTTCACGTTTTTCTTTCACATTTTTCTTCTTTCACATTTTTCCTTCTTTCACATTTTTCTTTTACATTTTTCCTTCTTTCACATTTTTCTTTCTTTCACATTTTTCTTTTACATTTTTCTTTCTTTCACATTTTTCTTTCACGTTTTTCTTTTACATTTTTCCTTCTTTCACATTTTTCTTTCTTTCACATTTTTCCTTCTTTCACATTTTTCTTTCTTTCACATTTTTCTTTTACATTTTTCTTTCTTTCACATTTTTCTTTCACGTTTTTCTTTTACATTTTTCCTTCTTTCACATTTTTCTTTCTTTCACATTTTTCTTTTACATTTTTCTTTCTTTCACATTTTTCCTTCTTTCACATTTTTCTTTCACATTTTCCTTTACATTTTTCCTTCTTTCACATTTTTCTTTCTTTCACATTTTTCTTTCTTTCACATTTTTCCTTCTTTCACATTTTTCTTTCTTTCACGTTTCTTCACATTTTACTTTCTTCCACATTTTTCTTTCGTTCATATTTTTCCTTCTTTCACGCTTTTTTTTTCTTTCACGTTTGTGTTTCTTTCACGTTTTTTTCTTTCTTTCTTTTACATTTTCTTTTTTTTTTCACATTTTTTACGCTTTGTTCTTTGTTCTTTTCTTCTTTTTTATTTTTCATTGTGTCTCTTATGTTACTTTTATATAATTTTTGTTTCTTTTTATTTCGTTCTTCCTTCTCAATCTTTCATATTTTAATTTTCAAGATTCTTCTTCCTTTCGTATTTTCTTTTTTCGTATTTCGTTAATTTGTTCTTTTTGCTTTCTTTATATTTTATCTTTCCTTGTCTCTTAATTTACTTTTTTTCTTTCTTTCTCTTTTTACATACTCTCTCCCTTTCTTTTTTCTTTTACAATTTAGTTTCTCCTTTTCATTCTGCTTCCCTTTTTTCCTTGTTTAATTCTAAAACTTTCCCCATGTTTATTAACACATAACTCTTCAACCCACTAATTTTTTTCATTCCTTTGCCAATTTCTCTAACCTACACCCTGTTTCCCTTTCTTTCTCTTCTCTCATTTTTTATTTATTGATTTTTTTTTTCTTTTTCAATCTATCTCAATAAATGTTTCTTCATCTTTCCTTCTCTTCGGATTGCCACTTTCTGCCTCGCACCTGTTAATACGACATTGTAGCATACTTCCTCCCCACTCGCCTCCACTGCTGCCGCTAGCTTTTGCCACCCGACCACCACCACCACCATCACTTCCATCTATCGGACTTACAACTTCGAATTGTCTAAAATTATTTACACGTATTTAGTTTCCCAGCAATATCTACTTCCAATGGCTCACACACACGAACACACAAGTGGCTTGAGTTACACAGGTGTTCGTACCTAATTGCACCGTCTTCAATTAAGAGATAAATCATATAAACAGACACACATTATGGAGACATGCACACACACACACACACACACACACACACACACAGACGAGAGAACAAACTCACACACGTATTTAAATACGCGTAAACTTCTTTTTTCTAACAGATATTATTATTGATACGCAGATTTTCATACGTTTTGTACATAACTGACACACGCACACTCATACAAACACAGACACAGACACACATAAATATATATGTGTGTGTGTTTTGAACAAAAAAAAAATTAAAATTTTCTGACACCCTGGGTTGTATATTAATATATTTTTGTCTTATCATTTCTATAACGTTGCTCAAATAATTTCGGCCAGAATAGTCATCATCAGAAGAAAAAAAAATCCATGCTTGTTAGTCGCTGTGAACTACAGGAGTGAATCACTGTCTCTGAAGAAAATGAAATTTATCTTTAGTTTTCATTTGTTTTTTTATCGTTAATTTTGGTCAGACCTTGTCTTGGTTAAACGGCCTCTGTGAAGTTGTTTTCTCATATATATATATATATATATATATATATATATATATATATATATATAAACATTGTTCCTTAGGGATACTCATATTCAAGTAGAAGGTCTATCTTTTTAATTTAACTGCATTTTTTATCCGACTATATCTACCGGCCTGTTAAAAAAACACCTACTAATCGAATAAAAAAAAGTATCCATCAAAAATAACGTTTAAACAAAATAAATTAAAATTAACAATATGTAGGATTTAATCAATTTCCCATATATATATATATATATATATATATATATATATATATATATATATATATATATATATATATATATATATATATATATATATATATATATAGGAAAGAGTTTAGTTTTTCCAATGACAGAAAAGTGTATATTCTAAAGAGACGAGAGAAGCTGCAAACGGTTCGGTTTAAAGTATGGATTCTTAAAATACATATTATACTTTACTTTTCATATTTTTTTCATATATATATATATATATATATATATATATATATGAAAAAATATGAAAATTTTCATATTTTTTTTTTTATATATATATATATATATATATATATATATATATATATATATATGAAAAAAATATGAAAAGTAAAGTCTCTTTAAAATATACACTTTTCTGTCGTTGGAACAACTATAAACGCTTCCTGATATGTGTATGTGTGTGTTTCATTAAAGCCGACAGACAAGATACTACGATTAAGCTTTTTATTTAATTTTTCTTGTGTTCGAACAAGTGTTTTTTTTTTGTTTTTTTTTTGTGGAGAGGCGGGGTGACACAGTGTGTGTAGAAACTGTCCAAATGTTCTGTAATTCCGAGCGCTTTCGTTGATACTTTTAGCCATTGTCAAGGATGATTTTATGTTTGCTTTTTAATTGGGTGAATGAGTTGGGTGTATATGGTTTTAGAGTTATAGAAATGTTTTATTTTCCGAACACAGCACATTGTGCCGTGTTCGTAGTTAATATTATTAAATGTTGGCCTTTTCTTTTATATTATTAAGCCTTCCATTATTTTAAGTCTTTTTTACATGTGGATGAAGTTATTATGTTTGTGTTTTCTACTAGTATGTTTCGAATGGAATCTGGTAGGTTTGTTTGTGTTATTAAATGGGTTCTAATGTTATTAAATGGGTTCTAATGTTATTAAATGAGTTCTAGTGGACCTCTGGTCAGATAGGTGTAACGTTAGGCGTCTTGATAGGCATGTAGAAAGTGTGACCGATGTAATTATTTATAAGTTCGGTTTGATGAGGAATACAGTTCCTTAAGGGGCATTTGAACATTAAGGGTCATTAAAACAGATAATCTTATCCTAAAAATAACAATAGACCAGCAAAATCAAAATCACAACGAACTAACATTATCTTTGAGTTCAAACGGAATGCTGTCTAAATAAATATATATATATATATATATATATATATATATATATATATATATATATATATATATATATATATATATAATAATTTCAAACACTAATATTCCGTGGTTATAATTTATTACATTGGAATTGTAATCACGCTCAATTCATCAGACCTACAAATTCAAAAAAGCTTTTTGAATTTATGGGTCTGACGAATTGGATCGTAATTATGATTCCAATGTAATAAATTATAATCATGGAATATTTGAGCCTTTTTTTCTATTATATTCTTGCTCTGTCCTGGACATTGAGTCTACCTGAATTCTATACTCTTGGAAATTTATATATATATATATATATATATATATATATATATATTGACTACTAATATTTTCAATATATATATATATATATATGTGTGTGTGTGTGTATATTTGGGCAGCAAGCTTTCTTTTAAATGTTTTTTTGAATATGACAGACAAGGAAATTTTGATTTAATTTTTATTTAGTTTTTGTCATATTTTTGCAGAGCTCAAATTCTTTTCGAGCAAATGCCCTTGGTAAAGGCATGAAACCGTCTCTTCTTCCAACCAAAGTTAGTGTTTAAAAAGTGCAGTAGAATGGGTTAATTTGTTTTTTAGTCAATTATCCATTCTAGAAGAGGGACGACGCTAAATTCAGAACTGTGCAGACTATAATGTGAACTCACTTTACTATCTTTCAACATTAATCGTTATTCATAAATAATAAAGAAAAGGAACTTCTGGTAAGATTTTTCAGCAACCCTATCAAATATATATTAATCCTGTATTAATCAGTATTTTCCGATATTATTCTACAGGACGTCATTAATCATGGCTCCCTGTGGTTTCCTTTCTTTTATCATCTCCGAATTACCATATATTCCGCGGAAGGATAATGAAGTCGTTTCCGTTTGCCATCTACACAGTCGGGAAATCATCATTATTTCTTTTTTTTTTTTTTCACCTGTTTGCTATGTAAGGCTTGAGAGTTCAGTCTACTCTCTTATATAACCCATACTTGGGGGAGAAGATAATGTTCAAGGAGATTAGTGAGAAAGTGAAGTCAGGGTTAAGGTTAGGATTAATTTGAATTTGGCTCCTCGATTCCAACTTTGGCGCCGATAACGGTTGCACTACCCGAACATCTTCTTGAAAGATCGATTCTCGAAAGTCTTTATCTATACGAGCAAAGTACCAATAAAAATATCACGTGCTTAATTATGGATCGACACATCTGCTTAGGCCCAAGATACCCCCCCCAACACACACACAGATAGTAGATAAACTTCCTCGGTCTTTTAAACAGAAGTAGAAGTTTATCCCATGTTTCCTATTTAGGATCTGGTTTCCGGATCCTTCTAAAATCTTTTTTTAGCTCTTAGTGGCATTATCGCCTTGCATGTGGTGAACTGATCAATAAATAAATATATATGTCTGTCTCTATTTCTGAGATGAGGCTTTGTAACTATTTACATTATTTACATAGCTCGGGCTATTGTCCTCGTCTTTATAATCATTTTCACGACGTTTCGGCCGTTGTACGCCCCGGCCTTCTTCAAGTGATATACATTGGGATTTCGAATGGAACCCTTTATTTCGTCCACCGGGGTAGATTGTTCTAGTTCCACGTTCCATGCCTTTTTCTGGATATCTCAGTTTCAGTTATCTCCCTTTAGTAACTCAACTCTCTTTAATACCTGCCGTGGCCAGGAACTGAACTAACAAGTCTTTGGGGTCAAGTCACTGGATTACTTCAACCAACGCTTTTATCCACTGGGCCAAATGTCCTTGGGGTATATCAAGTGATGAAGACCGGAGCGTTCAATGGCTGAAACATCGTGAATATGACAACAAAGATGAGTACAACTGTCAGAACAATGTAAATCGTGTTATATATATATATATATATATATATATATATATATATATATATATATATAAAAGAAAGAGAAACTGCAAAACGTTTTTGTTTTGTTTTTTTTTTTTGTTTTTTGATATTATGCTTTATTTTCCATAATTTTGCTACACGAGTTTCCGGTCTCGCGACCGTCATCAGTTAAAGGGCGGAGATTTCCACATATTATTCAAAATAATTATTTTTTTCTCCTTTATGTCTTTCGATGTTAAATATTCTCGATATTAGTCATTGTCTTTTTCTGTGTTAGTGACCAACTTGAACTGGCAGTGAAGAGTTCTGCATGAAGGGTTATAAAACAATTAAGATTGGTCCGAAAAATGGTGAAGTAGTTATCGGCATTCTTATCTTTTAATGACCCCTGAGGGTTCTTAGATCTATTTCCATTTTCGTGTGCTTCTGTCAGTATGCGTGCATATGTGTGTATATTGTCTCACTACGAGAAATCAGTGAACTCATCTGTACACACACACACACACACATATACACACACACACACAAACACACACACATACTGTCCCATTACAAGAAATAAGTACATACGCACATACACACATACACACATACGTACCTACACATACTTCCCAAGTTACATGGAATCAGTGTATACACACACACACACATACATACATACACACATACATACACACACATACGTACACATATACACGCATACTTCCTAAGTTGTGTGGGGTTTGTGTGCGTGCCTGTGAGTAGTTCTCCTACTTTTGTCAATATATAATATATATATATATATATATATATATATATATATATATATATATATTCGTGCCCCACAGACACCTGCATATGAGCGTGCGTGCACGTATCTGAGTGGTTTGACCACTGTATTTGGCCATTATGTATGCATGCTGTGTGCTTTTGCAGAGAGGAACCCGGACGAAGCTTTGCCGAAGGGAAAGTTTTCTTTCAGGGAGGTAGACAGGGCCTGAACCCGTCTAGGCGGGTTCAAAAAGGCTATATATTTGGCCGAGCCTACGGGCTCGGGGATACCCACATTAAACCGGACTTGTGCCACATTCTATCCTCGTGGGTGGATTGATAAATACTATGCTGTGTGCTTTTGCGTGTGGGGTTATGATCTATTTAGTTCTGGTTTAAATTTGTTTATGAAGTTTTTTCTTGTATTTGTAGGTAAGAATAATTGTCTGTTTGATATATTGGCATAATTTTAAATTTTCCCTGGTTACATTTGAAGATGTGTTGTGATACATAAGTTTTCTGTTGTCTGGTAATTTTATGTTGCTTTTGTGTAAGGGAGACCCTGTTGTTCAGTTGCTGACTGATGCCAATATATGACTTCTTGAATTTTGTGCATTTATGTACATAAATCACATTTTTGAGTTGCAGTTTAAGTTTTTATTCATTATGAATGTCGTTTTAGGGTTTTCAAAAGTGTAGGAGTTTACTTCTATAATGATGTCACAAACCCCACATCTTTTTTTTGTTGCATTTTGTGACACCCTGTATTGTGTATTGTCTTGAGGATGAAAAAATGAAGAAAGTTATTCGGAAGGGCCTTGATGTTAATTTCCCTGAAAATCTTGTTACAGAATTTGATCTGATGTCTAACCCCACACACACAGAGATGTCATAACGTTACACGTCATGCGGCATTTATTTAACAAGTACTGCAATCGACGCCCAACATTGCCACATCTGCATAACGTAATGGATTTTTATTAATCCGACAGGCCGGTCGACGAAAAAAAAATAAATATATATATATATATATATATATATATATATATATATATATATATACTGTTTAATAATTAAATGGAGAGTATACTGAAATACGAATATCCACTAAAAATAACTTTTGAAGTGATGAAAATGTCGGATTAATAAAACATATTCGTACGCTTCCTTAGGATAACATCCACCGCAGACCATGGCCGTAGGACAACTAATCGACATTCGAGACAATAGCAACAAAAATTGAAAGACACTGTGCACGGTTTGCCGACTGTGATTTTAAACGTTTTCACGTTTGCTAATACTGGGTTTTGAAGAGGGTTTACGTTTTCTAAAACCGTGATTTTAAGTGTTATTACGATTGCTAAAACTGTTAGCATAGACCTTACAGTTACATCTAGCCAATTCATCTGTGAATTGATGAGACCTTGCCACCATCCAAATAATTACCATGAAAGTATTTATTGAACAGTTACAAGGAAGCTACGTAAAGGCGTTGAGAAAATGACTGAAGACGAGTTGCCATGTCAGGACCAATAATATTACTGTTTCCTCTTTGGATTTTATCAAGAATATCGAGATATATAGCAGGAGCACTGGACCATATGGGGCACTAATGTTCAAGGCATGGAGGAATGGTGGACTTATAAATATGTCATATTGATTAAGAAGAGAAAAATTGTCTAGCACGATACAGTGAACCAATTAGCAGTTCATTAAATATAATCTTTCCACATCATGTCAGCCGAGAATATAAGCCCGAGAAGGAGCAACGAGTCATTCCCTTGGAGGTTAGCATCAGCCATGGTGATGCAGGGCAGGCACAGTTTTTTATTGTTTGTTTTTATGAGGTTCTTCCCTCACTTTTAAACACTTTTTGCAGCTGGAGGTACGTATCACCTTCGTATTCCCGACAAGTACCCAAAAGTACAAGAAGAAATAATCATGATAAATACAAAAGTACCTTGTCGGTTTTGTTCGATCAAACTTGTCTTAAAGTTGAATTACTGCCCAAATATACAACTATATATAATTATATTTATTGTTGTAATGGAATGTCCCACGTTCCCTATCGCCTATGTGGACTGATTATATCAGTAGATATATATAGTGAGCAGAGGATAAACCTGGTGGGAGGAATGCTACGGGAATTAGTAGCCTGCCACCCGATTCCCTGTTTTTCAGTAGTGTATTCTCTTTTACAATAAACCTCTCTTTCTTTTATCTACGTGCGTGTTGCTGTTCCTTCATTCGAGTACCACATTTGTTTGTATGTAACCTCATTAAGGATACAACACATAAATATGTAAGATCGATTCAGTAGAGAAAAATTGTCCAGCACAACACAGTGAACCAACTTTCTTAGCAGCAGACCTAGTAATTGATTCAATATAATATTTCCACTTCATCTCAGCCAAGAATGTAAGCCCGAGAAGGAAGTTAGTATCAGCCATTCTGATAGGAGGCCGGAAGGAGGCCTTCATGTGACTGATTTTGATTTGGATCAAAGTTAACTGGAAATCAAAACGGCCTGGAGAGAGTTCCACAAGTGAGAAATGCGAGAGAAGAAACTGTTAGCATAGAACTTACGGTTACATCTAGCCAATACAACTGTAAAGTGATGAGACCCTCATGCTAATCTAGTACTCTGCTTAAATTAATAAAGATTAGGTAACATATAGAAGAGTATATACAAATATGAAAGGGCTTGTGGAAAACGCTCAGAGAAGATATATACCGCGGTGGGAAGGTCTCTGAAGACATGATGGCAGGTTAAGAGCTATGATATAGCTGATTCTCACATACATACATACATATATATATATATATATATATATATATATATATATATATATATATATGCGTGTGCGCATATGGCAGTAATATTCCAAACATGGACGAATTGTAGATTTATAGATATGTAAGATTCATGATAGAAAAATTATCCAGCATGACACAGTGAACCAACTTTCTTAGCAGCAGTCCTAGCAATTGATTCAATATAATCTTTCCACTTCATGTCAGCCAAGAATGTAAGCCAGACTGATGGGAGGCAGGAACGGGCCTTTCATGGGATTGATTTCGTTTGGGAGACATTTCTTGTCGTAGGTAACAACAGATTGTGGTTCTTTTTTTTTTAAGTCCGCCGCCCATTTGACCTATGGAACTCATCCGTCTCACTATCGAGACAGGAGTAAACGGTTGCACCAACAGCAAAGATAACAACTTGAGTACTGATGTCATCAGGAATGACACTGATGAAAATTGAGAATAGAACAGGTTCAAAGATAGAGGCTTGGGGGACACCTGCATTTATAGAAAGAAAAAAAAAAAGAAAGATCTAGAAGAGTGACCATTCAGGACGACATACCGGGTTTCTATTTTCCAGGTTCTCAAATAAGACGTTTAGCAATTTTGAAATCATTTGTCATAAGAATCGCTGAAAACCCCTTTGAATTATTCAGCTAGAAAGAGAACAGGTTAAAATCTTTTTGTGTCAGCCCCACTGTCTTCCCAACTGCGCAATGGTGAGAGGAAAAAGATAATTCAGGACTTCAGTAATGGTACTAAAATTCATACCATGGCTTCTATCTTCAAAGTCCATTACCGAACAATCAAGAGAATGATGAATAAGTTTTAAAAAGAGGGAACAGTAAAGAGGAAAATTGGATCAGGAGGTCACAACAGGAAGAGGGATCATCATTTCAGCTTAGAGTTAAAGAAATCAATCAGAAAAGATCCAACTCCTTCCATAAGACCTTTGGCTCGTGAGAGATGAGTTTCAGCTATGACAGCCCGAAGAGCAGTGAAAAAACACTTGAAAATGAAAACTTACGTGAAACGTGTGAGGTAGCTTGTTGCTCCAGGACAGGAAGTTAGAAGGTTAGATAGGGCGAAGATCATTTTGAATAAGTTGGCAAATGATCCTGAATAATATATATATATATATATATATATATATATATATATATATATATATATAATTTCAATCCTTCATGAGCTTCTGGTCTGTGGCTATGATTAATTAATGATGAACATATCATTTTCGTTTATGATCGATTTTATCACGATTCTTCTGTTAAGCTTGGAGAGTAATTATACATTCTTAATGCTCAAAGTAGAGTCCAATAGTGTCCAGTTGGTTTCGTTACAATCATTTACGTGCACATGGATTTAGGACAGGTATGAATTCATTT
>CAHIKZ030005610.1:1520000-1540000 GCA_903632075.3 Acanthosepion pharaonis
TGTGATATATATATTCGCGAACGTATTACTTATTGGTCTCCACAGTCACACACACATACAGGAAAATAGACACGTACTAGCAATACATACGAACACATATTTAAAACGCCTAAATATATTCATACACAATACACATAAATATACCCATACACATACATACACAAATATATCACGCACACTAATACAAGAGAATACGCACACGCACATGCCCAAACGCTATTCGTACGTTAAAGACATTAAAAACGAAAGAAACGTCATCTTGTAAATTAGAGAGTGAGAGAAAGTAGCAATTGCTCGATCCAATGAAAACGTGTCTTAGAGGATTCGCTAATGGATAAACTGCTTCAAAATTCCCACCCCTACTTCGTCAATATCTCTACCTCCTACTCCAATGGCAGTTTACTCCTACTCCGACCGCACACCACACCCACTGCGTATATAAACTGTCAGCGAGCGCTAAGCTGTAGCAGAGCCTTTAGTGCAGGCATCGTGTGACGTACGCAAGTCAGGTCGGGATTACCATTACCAAAAACTGTTATTTATATACAATACGAAGTGTTTTCTTTACGTATATAGTACTTCCTGTGTTTTTTTTTAAATGTTTTGAAGATATTTTAAAAAATATATGTATCTACACACACAGTGATCTATTTGTCAAAAAAAAAAATCGCCAGTCTCCGTGAGTATTTTCCATTAAATAATTAAAAAAAAACAAAAACCCGTTAAGGACTCGGAAACAATTTACCTTGATTATACCAACTATTTGGAAACAAACCTTTAACTGGAATAAAAAAAAAATCTCATTATAATATATCTATATATACATATAGATATTTTTCTCGTTAAAGAAAAATACATCAAAATGAAGGCTGTTTCCCCTATTAGCAAAGCGTCAGATATTCTTAAAAAAAACGAAAACAATCGGGTTTCAAAGATAGCTAAAGCTACAGAAACGGACTTTATGACGAACGAAATGCAAGAATGCTTTCAGAAATTGATTAGTCTTGTGCCAACCATTCCGCGAACACACAAGATTTCCAAAGTTCAGTTACTACAGCACGTCATCGACTACATTTTAGACTTAGAGGTCGCCTTGGACTACCCAAATTTCAAACAATCCACCCCTCCCAAACTGGTCGCCGCGGCCGCCGTCAGTTCTCTCACATGTCGATCGCCGTTATCAGAAAAAATCGATCCAAATCCAATCGTCTTGCACGAAGTAAGTACGTGATCATTTTCCTTATTATTATTATTATTATTTATTATTATTATTATTATTATTTTTTTTTTTGTTTGCCTTGAATTATCCCCTTTTCTTTTTGTGGTGTCGAATATCCTACATTTTAGCGTCCGAAACATATTTGGGCAAACGATATAATGAATTACCTCCCTTAGATTTATTTACCTAGCCTCATATTCTGATCGCGTTATTCATTTCCTTTTTTTTTAAAATCATCTCTTTCTCACACACACACACATACACACACGCAAACACACACACACACACATATATAATTTGTAAAAATTATTATTCATTACATTTAAAAGCTGAACTTCACTTTTTAAATTAATATTTTTGTTTAGTTTATTCGAAATGTTTTATCTTATATTTATTTATGCATTAAATTACTTGCTCAGAATATGACGCTAGTTAAAAAAAGTAACGTTGACAATTTAGTATTTGGTATGCGAAAACGTTTGAAACGCTAAAATGAAGGATTATAATCCACTGTTTATCAAGGAGCTGACCATTATATATATATATTTTTTTTTTTACTTATTTATTTATACTTTTAATTTTTCATTTCAATTGTAATCGATATCTAGTTATCCCTTTTAAAATATGTCCTTGTCTTTATCCTGTGGCCATAAAAAGTCAATAAAACTAGATGATCAATTGATCAATCAGTTTTCAAAAGATGCTTTTTTCAGTTCATCTACTCAGCATATGAACTTGAACACTGTGTAAAGAACGAATTTAAAATATTGTTAAAAATAAAAAAATAAAATCTTACTTAAACGGCTGTTTTGTTTCCATTTTTAAAAACTTAAAAAGAAAAAAAAAAAAGAAACATCGACTCAAAAATAAATACGTTTTTAGTTTCAGCTTTAGAGTAATGATGCGTCGTAAAAACGTTATTCTTTGCGACTCCACATATCCCATCATCGAAATTTCAGTCCTATCTTCATCTTTTCCGAATTACGTTATTATTACAGCCATCATGAAATGTACTAACCACAAACGATAAACCCGTCACGGTACTGTTTACAATGTTGTTGAATAACAAATATTATAGCCACAATGAACTATTCAAGCAGCAAATGACCGTGTGACTTTTCATGATACACTTCTAGTTCTCTAGAGACATAAGGCCAGTGTAATCAAAGGAGAACAATCTCAAATGTAAACAGACTTTTTGTTGGTTATAAACAAGCGTATATAAACTTTGTTAAATTCTGACACTATCAAGGGTGGTCTTGTGGTTGTCCTCGACAATTCCGGATCTTCCGCAAACTAAAAATGCAGTTTCTCTTCCTAAAACTAACCGCACCTTGCTATATTACTGCTTGGTCGAGAAACATTCGTTATTCCAACCTAAACCTAGTTGCTTTCTGCAATAATAGATCTTTCTTTTCTTTTTTCGTTTTTTTTTTTTTTTCATTTTCCATTCTTTTTTAGCGTTTGATAATGGCGAACTTAAACTTTTTATCAGAATGGGGTTAATATGAAAATATAAATATTTTGTTTGTTACGTATGGTTAAAAAAAAATAATGAAAAGAAAAAAAAAACATGTAGAAAGCAACGCTAAGTGACTTCACTATCTTTGTCAAAGATATGTCAATTTACAGCAATCTGTGGCAAGAGTCATCACGTCCCGAAATGACATAGCCTTAAAAAATGTGCAAAGGCAAATTATTTCACTATGTTTGTAACAGATATTTACAGGAATCTGTGGATAGCCATCACATACGCCCTGAAAATATTATAACGTAAAAAAGACTCCTGGTTATTTAGTATTTACGAATCTGTGGAGAGCCTTCACCTTCGTCGTGAAAATACATAGCATAAAAAAACAAAACAAAAAGGAAACGGTAAATCACTCATAGCAATTCACAGGAATCTATGGTAAGCCATCACCTTTATCCTGAAAGGACATAATAAATGATAAAAATAGGTTTGGGTTTGGTTATTTCATACTGGGCTTGCTATATAATTATCTTTCTAGAAATCATTTTAATTTAGTTTACGAGATGACTGACTACGGCGAGGTCCTATGTCTGTAGCCTTGTGTTCTAAGTAGGTTATTTACAGAGCGATCGAAATGTAACTCCGTTTTAAAATACTTATAATTTATTTATTAACTATAGTTTTTTTTACAATAAATGAATATGAAAGAAAAGTGTTTTATTTAAAATTTGATAAGGGCTCCAGAATTCGCTTCCAGCTTCTAGAGCCGCCTTATTGTCAAATGATTTCACCAGGAACTCTTGTTGTATGAAGGACAACATCTTGTATTCTTCCTTCAAGTTCTTCCAAAGTCACGGTTTGGTATCGTAGATTTGCTCCTTTAACCAAACCCAAAGAAAATGTCACGGGGTATTACTGTTAAGTCAAGACAACCGGCTGGCTATAACAGGCTATAACTTCAATTTAAAAAATGCCACGCTAATAAAAAAATAAATGAACAGATCTTATTAAGAAGAAAATATCTAGAGGGAATATACTTTTATGTATCCTTCCATCAATAAACACACGCCAGATACATTTTTTTATATCACCAACAAATGACTACTGACCACTTGTACATAAAATAAGGGAGTTACTTTTCAATCACCGTGTAGATTTGTCTGTGACTGCCACAACAGCAAAAGGGACTCTCCTGTTTTTGTGTGTGCGCAAAACATTTTCGTCTCTCTCTCTCTTTAAAAAAGAAACGAAAAGTTTTTATTTACATCCCTAACGATGTCAGGTAGACGTTTCTTTCCCTCCCTGTAGAATGGTGGTGGCTCTTAACAAGAAGAGAAACTAAAGTAAATGTTTTTGTTTAGTTGTATATCTGCCTTTATGTACGTATATTCGCTACGCTTGGCCAACAAAAATCTTGTATCTCCCTTATCCCTAAATGTGTGCGTGTGTGCCCCACCTTTTTAATGTCTTATTGCTCGTGTCCCTCTATAGGCACGTGTGTGTTTGTAGTCCCACTACCTTCCTCTTTCTCTAATTCTTTGGTCCGACAACACTGTGTAGAAGCTCTCCCGTCAACGTGGGGAAGGGAAGAAGGCTCATCAAACCCTATAATTTATTTATAGATTTTGCTGTCGACTTCTGCAATACTGAGACTGGTCGGTGCGCGTCTCTTCGGTGTTGATGATAATAATAAATAAAGTAAGGATCTCCTCTTGATTTCGTAACTGGTATCGAGTCATTAAATTGTTATCTGCTGATTACATACTCATTTTGTTAAATCCTGACAATGAACTATAGTAGCAAGAATCTATAGGTCTTAGAGGTAAGTGTTTGCCTCTCTCTCTCTCTCTCCCTCTATCTATCACTGTGTGTGTGTGTGTGTGTGTGTGTGTGTGTGTGTGTGTGTGTGTGTTAATTGAAGCCTTCTAGTCCGAAAAACCTGAAAATGAAATACTGAAGGACATTTTCAGATAGTAAGAAAAAGTCCCCTTCCTCAGTGTTTGAAAAGAAAAGAATCGTGTTCAACTATCTTTTTATTGGTGATTTTCTAAAATGTAGCACAAGGCTGAAAGTATAGAGCACCCAGTCAGGATCAAACTCAATATTTGGTGACAATTCGGTCGTAATTGATAAAAAAAATAAAAAATAAACCCAAAAAATCAAAAAAAAAAAACCAAGACAAGCCTTCTAAACATTACACAGCCCAATTTTATTTTTATGTGACGGGCTTTCGTTACAGCTACGAGTTTTGTGTTTGCGTGAGCGCGCGCTTGTGTTTGTATGTGTGCTTGAATTTTTGTGTGTATGTGCGTGTGTTTGGATTACAGTACACGTTCTCTTGACTCGATTCTGAGATACCGAGTATGTGTCATGCACACACACACACACACACAAACTCGTGTTATGGATGCAACGAATACACGTCATATAAAAATTCGTTATGAAAAGCCTAAAATCCGTTATGGAAAGCCTAAAACGTGAGAAAGGGGATGTTTTGTGTACTAAATATCAGAACTTTAATAAAATTCTTCAAGATTTATTTTGTTTAGGCTTTAAAAATATCCTGTCTGTATAATCGTCTTGTTCAGTGTTACGATTCATGGAAGCCATCATCAGCCTTTCGACGTACCTAGCGACCACCGTTGTGTATTGGCCGTAGTGTAATGGAATAAATAAATTCTAGTTGTTTTTCGACATTAACAGCAGACATTCTTTGTGTATTTGGTCGTCACGTTAAAAATAAAATACACGTCTGAGATATTTTTCTTAAAATATTTATTATTCTGAAATAATTGTTACAATGTGATAAAAAAATAACATGATTGAAGAGCTCTTTAGTTTTGAAATGACATATTGGAGGGCGAAAAAAAATGTTAATTTCTTTTTTGTCTTTTTGTAAATTCGAAAAGTACTACTCTGTAATATTAATAAAAAAAACGACAGAATACAAACATTTCTTAAATTTCTATTCCTTTTTATTTTTGTTTAATGACCACACCTACTTGTTCAGCATCTATCTCACCCGACTCCATAACGCAAGGATTCTCAAACATTTTTTTTTGTCCTACGTACTCTTTTGTCCTGCCCGACTGTGTTTAGTTGGCGTATCCTTCGTGAAGAATATGGTTCTAGTATAAAATGTGCGGATATAATTGAATAAATAAAAGTTGCATTTTATTTGTTTCTAATTTTATTTAATGTATTTTTACGTATTTAATGAGACTGGTGAGCTTGGTTTTCTCAACAAGTAAATCAAATCTGGGAGTTGTTTCAAAGAGACGCACAAGAGTGACGACACACGTATATATTTTTTTTTCATTGACAGTCTTCCATGAATTTTGTTTTTAGTTTTTATCATCTCTAAAAAAAAAACTTTGATGACAACAGTAGGATGAGAAAAATAAAAGAGTTTCTACACATGTTCTAGAGACTCACAAGGATTATTTCTTCGTGGGAGATCAAAACTTTGGTGGAAGAGGATCTTTGGTCAATGAGTCATTCCAATATTCTATAAATTCATCTTGCAGTTTTGTTTTCTGGAAGAGATCTAGGATTAATTCGAAAGTACATTTCGAATGGGTTGATAAACAAATTCGCTTTTTATCAGAAAAATGTCAGCACCGAGAGAAATGATCTGTTTCTCAGCTAACACACCTGATTTCATTGATGACCTCTTTCTCCAGTAAATGTAATGCTTTTCACTTATTGGGTAGAATGTGGGATTCAGAATTGATCGCTAAACTCCTGAAATTTCCCCCTGGCTTGATTTTTTTTTTATTGATTCCTTTTCTACAGGTTTATTCACTCTCCCGGTTTAAGCACGCTTGTGTTGGCGCAAAGAACAAACGACTTTTCATAGTTTTCTAATGTACCTTCGTTTTATCGTCTGCTTAATAATATTCTGTAGGTAAGGCGATACAAAACAATTTTAAAAAATCGAGAGGGATAAATCAGTTGTTAAACGTCGTTTGTGGCGGGGGAGTTTGTCAAATATTAAGTTTTAAATATTACTGATACTGCATTTATTTATTTGATCCTCTCTAATAAAATGAATATTTTTCTTAGATTTATTATCCTATTTTAAACATTTTTTTCGTTTTGTTTTCATTCTAAATACACATTCTTTGTGATTTGTTTGCATTTTTGACTTTTATTCTGCATATATAATTTATATAAATGTTTTAGAAAAGAAAGATGAATTCTTTTTTAATGTATTTAAAAAAATAATGGCCAATGATTTTAGACAACTGATACGGTTCAGCTCAATATCGTTTTCATAGCCTGAAGCCAAGAATACAAAACCAGTTTTCTGTTCAAGCAAAAACCTCATAACGCCGTGTATACAATCTCATTACAAAAATAAAATGCTTCTTCTTACATAAACCATCACAATTTTGCCCGCTTGCTTATCTTGTCTTTTCCGAAATTAAATCTATAATTATTTCTTGTATGCAGCTTCAATTGCTCCGTGATATTTTTTCTTTTATTTCCGTAAAAATAATGGAGTTCATAAAAGAGAGTAAAAAAACAAAGTAGGATGCTCTGCTTGTCTATCTGCATTTATTTTTTTAGTGCACGTTGCCTGCTGTAGCGGCTGCATATGGAAATGCATCGAAGACAACGATCCTATGAAATAATCTTTCAGGCTTCTCAAAGCCAATGAAAAAAATATCTAGCATCCGAAAATAAAGTAAAAACACTCATTATTATTTATGACAAAAATTCCCTAACAAATATATGCCCTAAATAAAAACAAAAACTATCGTAGTTTTAAAATACATAGTTTAACTAACAATATATTGATAATGTCCTAAAAAAAAAGGATTTTATTAGGTTCGTAATAAGGTTGCTATCACTAAAACAACTACAAAATCTATAAATATATATGATTTTTTAAATTCTTAAAATTTCAAAATGGAAACTATGAAAGACACTGTGGATAAATGAATATTCTCGAAACTTTAATAAATAATTACAATATAAACAAATTTAAATATAAAAAATTATTTTATTAAAACATTTAATTGTCCTTAAATAAATGGTATATATATAATATTAGGTATATATATATAATATTAGGTGTGTGTATATATATATATATATATATCTAATATTATATATATATACACACATAAATTCCCAACAGGATATAATCTAGGTAGAACTCAATGTTTAGGACAGAGTAAGAATATAATATAACAATTCAAAAACGTTTTTGAATTTGTAGGTCCGATGAATTGGATCTTGATTACGATTCCAATGTAATAAATTATAACCATGGAATATTAGTGTTTGAGCCTTATATATATATATATATATATATATATATATATATATATATATATATATATATATATATATATATATATATATATAAATTCAACATAAATTTTACGCAAGAGTGATTGGAATAATAATAGCAGAATTGGTCCCAAGGACAGCCATGAACGGTTCCTGATGTACTTTGTGATATCTTGGGATGGGATATAAACACTCTTGAGAAATAAATGAAACAAGGATTACTTTCTTTTTACAATTATTTACCCAATACAACGCCCAAGAGTCACTCAAGGTGGAGAGTTACTGAATGAGGTTGCAAGTGCGTAACGAAAAAGGTACATATAATCCTCATAATATTCAACTCTTCCGTTACGCACTTATGAGGATATCTAGGAGAGATGAGGCCTTTCTTAGATTTCTTAGATTGTAGTGGGTCTGATAAGCATCCTCTCGAGAGTGTTCCACAGCATGACAAAGCCGATGCAAGGGTCTTCTGTCCCACCCACCAATATATACGACCTCCAATTCTAGTACATCCCAATTTTCATTTTCATTCATATAAATTAAAATTTTTATTGGAACCTAATTATGTACCATAATGGATCATATGCAATATATAGGTGAACAATTCAACTAAAAAAATTGAAAATAAATACAATGTACACATGATGGATCATTTCGTCTTAAATAAATCAATGTTTTTCGGTAATTTTTAAGATCAACTTGAGATTTTTCTTGTTTATGGATAGAAAAAAAAATAGCCAATTTTATATAGTGTTTTTGTCGAGACTTGGCATGAGCAAAAGTTTTTGCTGCAAACCAAATTCCTGGATTTGGGCGAAAAATAAAAATGACGTCAAAATCCGTCATTTTTAAATAGTGTGTTGTGCTTAGTAATTTGTAGATATATTTGTAAGGTATATAGATGTAGATAGATGCAAAGGGGCTCGTATTCCCACCAATTTCCAGAATTTATAATACGTCCACCCCACCCTTAATCAAATTCACAGATCTGGACGAAAAAAAAAAAAAAATCTCCCTCCAGAATGACTTCAAAAATGCGTCTGCATGTCTATTTAAAATCACATTTTTTCACTAGAAATTTGCTATGAATAATTTCTAAGTCACAATTAAAACATTATAAAAGCCAGTATCTCTTTTGCTATTAACGCTTATTCTAAAAAGGTTTCAATTTTTTAAGTAAACACCCTTTCTTAACCCAAAAAAGGATTATTTACACCGTATTAGGATATTGAAATAGAAAATTGCACGTGTTTGAAAAGAAAGAGTTTTGTTTTTACTAAACATGACACTTCAAAAAGAAAAAAAAAATGATTTCATAGCTTGAAAAAATAAAAGGTTCATGCTCACCTGTCATAATCCTCCCCACCCATCGTCCCATGCATATAGATATTTGCGCATTTATTACAAATGCGCACCTGTTCGCTTTCGGTCTCAAATCACTCTTTTTAATCTTTCCTGTCACAGTTCAGCCATCAGTTCGCCTAACAGGTGCGTGATCAAAGTTCGCAAAAGAAGCACTAATCGACTACTTTATCTACAACCAGATCTACGTTAGTAAAAAAAAAAAAAATGAGATAAGTTTTAAAAAAGACAAAAATAAATAATAATTCGAATATATTTCGTTTCATTTTGATTACTTATTTATTATTGTATTATTTTTTATGTTCTCATAACTGGAATTCGAGACTTTCTCTCTGGTAATAATTTTCGGTTAATAAATGACTTTTATACTTTGAGGAGATTATATACAAAGTACACTTGAATTATTTGGTTAAAAAATTTAATTATTTTTTAAGTACTTAAAGAAAGTTTCCCGAACCAAATAGAGAATCTCTAGAATTTGTGAAATTTATTTTTTTCCTTAAAAGCGACACTCAACAGACCATTTCTCGTTTTCCTTTTCCTTCTTGTAACTAAATTAAAATTCGAAAAAATTGTTAAGTTTAGCGTTTCATACAATTTTCGCATAAACCCTGATTTATTTCCTTTATGTTCAGCAGTTTTTTTTGTTTTATTTTTTTTTTTAACTCGGCTCATATTTGTAGTCTTCGTGATGTAATTCAGTTTTTGTTATGCAGAAATCAGTTTCAAGTAAAACGTAATAAACTGGAAAATACTGGAACGAACCTGTGAAAACAGTCATGACCAAAATTTATTTCCATCCAATATAAAGGAATGTATGTGGAAAAGGAAAATCTTCCCAGAATTCAAGACAAGAAAGATATATTTTCTTGCTTCTGTGTGCTGATTGGTTGAAAATAGCAGCCCATTTGTATTTTACTCCAGAGAGCTTAATTTACATTACAGTTTCGACTTACGGGAAGCAAAAAAAAAAAAAAGAAAACAAAAAACAAAATAATGATTGTAATTTAGATGTTATTATATTTTATTTCGAATGTATGTTTATTTTAACTCAAAAGAAAGATCAGAATATGAGGCCTATTCAAAAAAAAATTAAATAAATATAAAGGATGTCTGATATGCAGAAATCGTTTTTAACAATACACAGAAATTTTTATTATTTAAAGAATTAAAAAAATTATTTAGAAATTAAAAGAGTTAATACTTAAAGCATTAAAAAGACTTGATTTTTTTAATGAAAATAGTAAGAAATGAATAATAAATTTAGATAATAAAACTTATATATTATTAGTAAATTAGTTAATATTCAGCATAATCTTTGAAGTTAATTATTAACTTCAAATTTCACTTGAAATAAATTTCAAGTGTTAAACATTTGAAATTTCTTCTTGCGATTATAGTCTTTTTGTTGCTAGATTTTGTTCCATCAATTTTTAAAAATTAGAAAACACTTCTAGATTGATAAAGTTCCTCATATTACTCTTCTTCAGAAAGAATAATATACATTAATTAAGAGATTAACTAATAATTAACCATACTCACTTATGCTTCAATTATATAACAAAATAAAATAAATATTTATTAATGGCCCGGAATGTGAAAACGCAACTTTCAGTTAAAATATATTTCTCCATTAATGACATATATTCCGTCGCTTTCTGCATTTAAAAAAATATATATAGAAACATATATTTTAAATTGCACATTCCAGAAAGTTCGGACAAAAATCAGCAACAAATTTTAATTTTAAGTTAACTTTTAAGTTGAGACGACGAAGCAGTTTTTTGTTTTACATATATAATTAAACAAAACCTGTTTTACATATTAATTAAACAAACATATAATTAAAGAAATCTGAACGTGTAAATTTATAGAAAATCATGGAATTATTAAATACTGCGCTATAATAATAATAATAATAATATAATAATAATAATAATAATAAATAATAATGATAATAGTAATAGTAATAATAATGTTAGTAAAAATAGTAATAATAATGATGATGATAGTAATAATGATAATAATAGTAATAACAATAATAATAATAACACTAATCGTTAACGTCTAACATGTCGGCCAATAAATTATTGAAGTTAAAAGCGTACAGAGTTTTGTAAACAAAGTGTTCTATATTAAAAAAAACAATAGAGGAAAAATTGTTAATAGATAAATAAGATTTATCTTCTGATTTCAAGGTTCAAGTTTCAATATGTCAGATGATATCTGTTAATGAATTCAATAGATATATCTTATCCTGGCTAGTGGTAGATCTGTGAACTTTTGCATGAAACCTTAAGAATATGTTCCCAAGGATTAAATAAAATAAAATAAAAATAAATGGGATGTTATCAATTTTCAAGTAATTCATAGACTAAATAATTTTTTGTTTATCTTTTCAGGAATTTGTCGAAATGATCACAGAAGCCGTTGTTGATCGGCCAGTGTCAAAATAAAGAGGAAAATATGAATTATGAAAACTATACCGGTAAGCATTTGTTTGAAAATATCTGATATTTGATCCTTGACATCAATCTTATCGCTACATTGATCCGTTTCCCAGATCTGAATTAACAACTTTGACAAAATTACAAAGGTTTTTAAGTTTTACATTTTTAAATAAGTTCTAATATTTTTCCAGATAGTACCTGTTTTAAATTTAAGAAGATGATTTCATATTTGCATTATAATATATATATATTTTTTTTTATAAAGATTTCTCTTTTTTTGATCTAGCCAATAATACTCAAATAGATACAAATCAAAAACGTTTCCCTGCCTGGCTCCATACATAGGTTCGTAAATTTGAACAGATTCCCTTTCATTTGAAGACAAAAGCTCTGTGTCGTAATAAGTTAATCAAATCAACCTTGAGAATTAAACCCTTTAAATTTAAATACATCATAATTATTTTGATCTCTAGCTCAATAACAAAGTCGTGGCTTGTCGATTTCGAACAATTATAATTGTCTGCCAATAGTCTAATAAACATTAAAGAAAATATTAGGCAAAATATAATAAAATCGTTGGAATCTATCGTTAAAAAAAGATGTAGGTACATATTCGAAACTTATAAAAATGGCTGACAATGCTTTATCGAATAAAAAACTTTAAAACGAAAAATAGAAGGCTAGTATTTATTTTCATTAAATGATAATGGTTGACATTACTTCATCTAATAAAAATGAAGATGAAAGCAAATATTACGGAAAAATTATGAATAATGGTTGATAAAGTTTTATCTAATAAAAGATACAAAAACTGATCAAATTCTATTTAAAAATTAAGAATAATGGCTGACAATGCCTCATGTGTTTAAAAGAATTTGGATTAAAAAGTGAATCCGAGGCAAAAATAATAATGATTAACTTCTTCATCTAATAATAAAATTATGAAGAAACTAAATGCGAATGAAAAATTGATATTAATTAACAGCACAGTCATTCAGATTGGCCACTTAACCTTATCGCAGATTAAAGTGCTTATATACGTTTTCCGAAATTTAACAAATTCGATGGTTCGGCCACAGTTTACAGTTAAGATTACACTAACCAGCCAAACAACTATGACGCTAGGCTCGGTGCAAATATTAATCATCTGGGCAAACATTAAATCTATCAAAAAAAAAAAAAAAAAAAAAAAAGCTCGGGATATTTTTTTATAAAAAAAAAAAAAGAGAAGGGGATATTGTATGTCATTAGTTTTCTTTGAACCTTTTATAACTCATAAGTTTACTGAAACGTATACAAGAGGGTGTTAAAAAGTTTTCGTACAGAAGCACGTCTCCTTCCCCCAAAAATATTTTTCTGATGTTTGGGTATTAATATACTTTATTTTGGGTGGATGGGAGGGCGTGGGTCGAGCCAATAACTTGTCAGCGCCTCCTCAATTAAATGGAGAGTTCTAGTGGTTTGTGATCAGCAAAAACGATAAAAAGGTGGTTGCCTAATTGTGTGATAATTGCTTCTCAATAAAAAAAAAATAGATAGTTGATATAACTAATCTAAATTTTAAAACTAAGGGAAAAACAATTTTTATATTTGAAGCTATAGCTTTTATTAATTTGCTATACAAATTTTTGACTTGAAAATATTCAAATTTGTAGTTGTAATTATAGGTGCAATGTAATATTTAAATATAGCACTACCAGTAATTGTTTACAATTTTCGACTTTTATTTCATTTCATCGTGATTTTATTATTAGATGAAGCATTGTCAATATTATTAGATAAAGCATTATCAACCATTGTTAATTTTTGACTTCGTATTTATTGTCATCTTAATTTTTTTATTGCATGAATTGTCAACAATTATTATTAGATTTTAACTTGTATTTTTTTCTTTCATCTTCATTTTAAGCTAAATGATTAATCTTCGACTCACGTTTAAAATATTTCATTAGATAATCCGTCATTATATTTTTCGACTAGTTTTGTCATCGTTTTTAGTATTAGTTGAAATAATTTGATCGCTGTTATTACTTTTTATCTAGTATGTTCATTCGTTAATTTTTATCAAACAATTTCACAATTTTCGACTATTTTTTTAGCATTAAACGACGTATTTTTAACCACTTATTATTATTATTAGTATTATTATTGTTATGATTTTTTTTGGCTAGTATTTGATTTCCGTTTTTATTAGACAAGTCATTATTATCATTTTCGACTATTTCCATCTTTATTTTTTTACTGGATGACACTTTCTTGGCTTTTGTATTTACGTAAATTTTAATTGTCAGTTACTTCTTGTTGTTGTCCGGCTCGAGTAAAATTTGCTATAATAAGCGGGGTGGAAGCTGGAAGATAAAAAAGTAAATATTCGTTAAAATTAACAACAATCACTCGGCTGCCATTAAAAAATTGTATAAATTACACATGTATTTTTCGAACGAGTTCAATGCGTGAGAGACGGTCGGGTAACAATTTAAAGCCTGTCAGATACGTACACAAGCGCCGAAACGTACGAAAATTTCACACGGTTGCCCGTGTGTCTTAATGTCTGTAATGTTAGCCACTTCTATTTAAGACTTAAAATCTCTATCAACACAATTAATACAACAGCTCACACTTACGAAAGAAAACAACACTGCCAGTAGCCTGAATAGCCATTAGAACTATATATACACACACTATAGCAGCTACGTATGGGTATGCTTACTACATGTGTTAGAACTTTCACCTCTCTCTTTAACCTCCTCCCTAATCTCACTTGCAAAACTTGCCATCACCTCCAACCCGCCACATTTACCCTCCAACTGCCCTCCTTCCTCGCCCCGACCGACACAGCGCGCCCCCCTGGGCATGCCGACTGTCGGGAATGGCAGACTGGCTGGCGCCAACCTCGGCGTGGGACCAGTATTAAGTCGCACGTTCTGAACAGGTGTACACCCGGCTCTATACATTCCTATACGGTAGGCTGGGTCCTCTTCGTGGGTGGTGGGGCAGGCAAAGACCAACTGGCCGGCCAACGAGTTGACGACAGACTGTATAAAAAAAAGAAAAAATAAAGAGAGAGAAAGAGAAAAAGGCGGAGAAAAACCTTCCCCCGACTTTTTCTTACTTTCTGTCTCACACACACACACACACACACACACACACACACACACACACACACACATATATATAACATTTATATATATTTGTGTGTGTTATTGACTTTGACTAGATATTTTTTCTTGCACCTCAGAATTTTTATATATTGTTTTTTTCTCTTCTCAAAATGGATATTTCCCGCCTTCTTGTCTATTCTAAGTGCTTTAACTTTAATTATGAGCTTTTTTTTAATGCTATGCCAGATGTAAACGACCATGGCTCTCCATAGCTTCCTTTACTTACTTATTACCTATGAATTATCAGGGTTTATTTGGAATGACATTGAACTGGCTTTCCCTTGGCTTTTCTGCAGTTTTGAAATTCAGAATTGTCCCTCTAGTCTATCCTACTGTTTAACCCATAGTTACCAATGTATCCTATTATTTAACCCATAGTTTGAAGAAATAAAACTATCCTTTTTCCCAAGGGCATTACTACGGAATAAAACGAAACAAACCTGGCGGGAATTTGAACTCGGCTACTTTACTTACGCATTCCTTACCTTGGGATACATTACGCAGAAAAGAAATTTATATATATATATATATATATATATATATATATATATATATATATATATATATATATAATTTGAAGTTAATTTGACTGCAGTATATGAAGTATTTAGTCAATATAGTTTATTTAGTTTAGTCAACGGCGTACAAGTACATACATACGCTTATTTTTTTTTATTTCGTGTATGATGCGACCCCCTTAAAATTAACTTCAAAATTAGGTCTTCAAAAGTATATATATATATATATATATATATATATATATATATATATATATATATATATATATATATTCAGGCCATTAGGTGTAGTTGGATAAAAAATTACTGTTTAATTCAAAAGCAGAGCTTCTGCTCGAATATGAATATCGTTTTAAAAAAATAAATTAAAAATAATATATATATATATATATTATAAATTAACTGATTTAAAATATGTTTTTTCGCTACACAATAATAACCATGTTTCAAAATTGAAAGCTAAATCTTTAAATTTAATTATATAATTAAATTAAAAGCATTAGTTCCGTTTCATCTTCAAACGAATATTGGAATATTCGCTTGAAGATGAAACGGAACTAATGCTTTTAATTTAATTATATAATTAAATTTAAAGGTTTTAGCTTCCAATTTTGAAACATGGTTATTACTGTGTAGCGAAAAAACATTTTAAATCAGTTAATTTATAATATTTATGCTCTGTAAATTTACACTGAGCACTGTTTTGTAAAAATAAAAATAAAAAATATCAATAAGAACTTCGGATTACATATCTTCCTGTTCTTTCTTTTTATTTATATATACATATACATACATATATATATATATTATAAACTGATATTTTATTTTTTTAATCTTTGATATATTTATTTTGATACATACGTCAAACGAATGATTAGATTTTTAAGCACAAGATGTTTGATAAATATTAAACCAATTCTATTTCATTTCAGACAAGCGTTTTAAGAATTTAAAAAAGCCATACACAAATATTTTGTAAAATTTGGTCTTAAGAGATATACTTCTGAGCCCACGAAATAAAATATCACCTGAATGGATTTTAGGGATTCTGTATTCATTTTTATATATATATATATATATATATATATATATATATATATATATATATATATATATATATATATAATGTGTGTGTGAAAAGAATTGTATTTTTAACTCAGTCTTTTCAAAATGGCTGAAAACTCAACATTGAAGGATATTGCACAATAATATTTGATATTTTAGCTACACATGCTTTATATTTCGCTCGATTTTGACAAATTCTTTTATTTAAAAAGTCAACCCAAAATTATTCGCCAACTATGACAATTCATTTTTCCATACGTGACAACCAACTGCATTACAAATTTAATACTACTCCAACTAATAATAATAATAATAATAATAATAATAATAATAATAATAATAATAATAATGACGATGATAATAATTCGAGAATTATCGTGATCCGCGCTAATCATGTTTGCTGACATAATTACCAATCGATTCTATTTTCTTTTAAAACCAGGTCAGAGTAGAATAATCTTAAATCTTACCAAAAACTGAAGAAAATAAAAACAAAACAAAAACCCTTTACCAAACACGCGCGTGTTCTCTGCGCACGCGCGTGCGAATATTTTTTTCTCTCCCTACCCCAACTTCCCTCTAGAATTTTGTGAGAAAGGAAATATTTTTAAAAAAAGTTGTGGGGGTGAAAGATAAACGTTTAATACTTAAATTTGATTTGGGTGAGTTCAGGCTTAGGATGATGACGTAAGAAGGAGGTTACGGTATGTTGTTAAATGACTATTTGATTTGGAATAGAAAAAAAAAAAAGATGTATCCCTTGAGGTTGTGAAAAATGAAAAATATTGCTCAGTTAGTCGACCTGAATGATACTTTATATACCTATAGATATAGAAAGAAATTTCAAGTTTTCAAATGGTTATTCAGTGCTTTTAATATTTAAAAGTTAGCTTAGTCCGACACGTGTTATTAAATGTATGGATTGAACTCCCTGACCCACAATATGAAGCCACTTAACCCCAACAGCACAGCAAGGTCATCAAACTAAATCATACTATATAGAGAGAAAAGAAGGGCACCTGGACATGATGCAATGGTTAACAAGCATATCTCACTAACACAATTGCGACTGAGCAGTGAGTTCGATCTTTACTGGGTGACACATACTTTCGGCTTTGTGCCACATCTAAGCTACGCTTGGAAAGTCATTATACGGAGAAAAGAAAAGAGCACTGAGCTGCTACATGATATCTGTCCTCCTTTACGGCAGCGAATGTTGGACGGTCTCCTCAACGATGGAGAAGCGACTCGAGGGGTATGGTTCTACAGAAGGATGCTTAGGATATCATGGACCGACAGTGTGAGCAACGATAAGGTTTTGGAGAGAATGCAAAACAAGGAAGAAGCTTATCAGGAAGAGGCAAATGAAATTTCTGGGACACGTAATTGAAAAAGAGGGCTTAGAGAATTTGATACTCACTGGTCGTATAGAGGAAAAAACGCATGACATACTTATCGGGCTTAAGCAAGTGGTTGACAGAACACAGCCTGGTGGAAGTAGCAAAGGCTCAAAACTTACTGAGAGCTACAAGGGATAGGGTGAAGTAGAGAGCCATGATCGCCTACGTCCTGAAGGGACATGGCACATAAAAAGAAAGAATAGTACTTTCTTGATTGATTGAATATACGGACAATCCGAGACAGGGGTTGAAAAATATTTTTGGATAATTCAAAATTTCGGGTAATTGATAATTGCAGAAAGAGGAAAAAGGCTTAAACACTGTTGTCATATATATATATATATATATATATATATATATATATATATATATATATATATTAAACCGCAAGAGAGCCAGACAAATCTAAGCGGATCCTCAGGAGCCAGCCTTTCCTGACGATCTGCATAGGTGAAACCTTGGTAAGGTTTGTCTGGCTCTTTAGGTTTAATTAGGTCTGCTCTATTTACTGTATTGAGCACTTTATTTAATTATTTTGCTTACACGTATCGTTTTTTTTTTCTTTGGGCCTTGGACTTGCATACTAGACGATTATTTTCGGCTAACGTACATGTTCTTGGTTCTTTCTTCTTTTTGTTTTATACCTTTTTCCCTCTTTGGTATTGATTTGCAAATCAAGACACCGAAGGATTTCCGGACGAGTATAATTTCTTATACTTATAAGATTATTACTACTACTACTAATATATATAATTTAACATTAAATAACATTTTTAAACGCTTTCTTTAAAGGTTTTGTCCAGTTCATATTTGGCGAAAAAAAAAAAAGCTTCAATTTTTGTCTTTTTACGCGTATTACGAGATTTGCGTAAGCCATAATTTCTGTCGTGATCAAGCTGGTACTATTGAATTGTTATGTTTTTTTTTGTCTTTTGTTGTATGAGAACAAAGAGGAAATTAGCAGGAATTAATTGAACCGATTTTGATCAGAATCTTTTATCAAACGCTGAGTATGGTTTTCTAAATTTTCAAAACGCTTGTCTGAAATGAAATGGAATTAATTTAATTCGGATAATTAAAAAAATAATTTCAATTTTAAACCCACGCCTAAATAAGCGATGTCTGTATAATCGAGGAAGTATTGTATTTGTCTCGTTCATGCATCAACAATTTTTTTAAAACATTTTTATTTACTCCAAAATTAATACACACTATTTCTTTAGGTATTGAAGGGATAGCTATTTGGACTCCAAAAATACCCACCGTAAAAAAGAAATAACAAAAAAAAAAAAGGAATACTTTCTTTTGGATAAGAACTTACCAATAAATCGATTAGCTGATCGCAATATAAATCATAAGAAATATTTATTCCGTACGGTTTCGATGTCTGATCACTTTGGCCTAATGAGATTTCGCTGTTATGGTACCAAAAGACATTACTTAATATCAATAAGTAAACATGTTTTCATGTAACAATTTAATTTCATTTGTAAATAATGAATAGATTGTTAATATATTACAATTTATAGCTTTTAGGGTATTTTTTTTTACTTCTAATGATTTTAAACAATGATGAACTTGTTTTTTTACGGGTTATCAACCTTTTTGCGGGTTATTTAAGGCCAGATTTATATTTTATTTTTAGATTTTTGATTGTTTGGAGATAAACTGATAAACTAATTCGCCCATAGTTTGTGGGGAGACGAGGTGGGTTCATGCCTTTCCTGAGGGTGCTTGCGCGTAACTGAATATAACGAACCCAGTAACAACTGCACCAGCCACACATCCAAGCTTACAGCACCTGGTATTCATAAGCTATTGACCAGGCTCGACGTTGTTTAACCGTGGTGATATTATGACCATTTCAACCTTAATATGGCCGTAAGCCCTATAAAATAAGAGTTATTTCTTACATATGATAGTTATTTGTATCGATAAAACCCTTAAATGACTCGTGCAGAAAACATGAAATTATTCAATTATTATCATCTGTTTTCAGACGATTCCGCTTGAAACTTTGAAGATGTAAAAAGAATAATTTCTGACATGA